>PITA01016215.1:0-47323 GCA_004023965.1 Spilogale gracilis | reverse complement strand
TCGAGGTCACTGTGGCCAAAGCCCAGGCCAGAATCTCGATCCCCCGTCTTCCTTCACGGGTGGCTTCAGTGCATCCATCATCCATCCCTCTTAATGTCTTCCTTGCTTTGCTTCTGAGCGTCCCACGTGTGCGCTGCGGACCATTTGAACGCGCAGGGTCCTGCAGAGGAAAAGAGTGACCGTGGCTCGTTGGAGGTCGGCAGTGTGGCTTCTGCGGGCGCTGACCCTCGGTCTGTGATTTCTCTCAGGCGGATCTGTGCACGGGGCTGCAGGGCTTCCTCATCTTCCACAGTTTCGGGGGCGGCACCGGCTCTGGGTTCGCGTCTCTGCTCATGGAGCGGCTGTCGGTGGACTACGGCAAGAAGTCCAAGCTGGAATTTGCCATTTACCCAGCCCCCCAGGTGTCCACGGCCGTGGTGGAGCCCTACAACTCCATCCTGACCACCCACACGACCCTGGAGCATTCTGACTGTGCCTTCATGGTGGACAACGAAGCCATCTATGACATATGTCGGCGCAACCTGGATATCGAGCGGCCCACGTACACCAACCTCAATCGTCTGATCGGGCAGATCGTGTCCTCCATCACGGCCTCCCTGCGATTCGATGGGGCCCTGAACGTGGACCTGACGGAATTCCAGACCAACCTGGTCCCGTACCCCCGCATCCACTTTCCCCTGGCCACGTACGCCCCGGTCATCTCTGCCGAGAAGGCCTACCACGAGCAGCTGTCCGTGGCCGAGATCACCAACGCCTGCTTCGAGCCGGCCAACCAGATGGTCAAGTGTGACCCTCGGCATGGCAAGTACATGGCCTGCTGCATGTTGTACAGGGGGGACGTGGTCCCGAAAGATGTCAACGCAGCCATCGCCACCATCAAGACCAAGCGCACCATCCAGTTTGTGGATTGGTGCCCGACTGGATTTAAGGTAGGACCAGGTGACGTGGAGTGGGTTTTGCCTGTCGGCAGCAGCAGACCAAGCACAGAATGCCCTCTGCGGAGATTATCCCCGTTCCGTGGCAGCCGGCCCCTTGGTCATAAATGAGCGAGCCAGAGTGATCCTGTATTCATTGGTGCCTTTTGACCTTCCTTCCTGAGTTATCACACTGTGTGTCTGTGGTGATAATTTATTTTTAAAGAACAGGAAAGTTTTGGAACAATTTTTGTTCCTTCTTCTGGGTGGTGAATCAGTATGGAGACATGTAGTTTGGATTTAGAAATGTAGAAATTTTCAAGGCATTTTGATAACTTATGTGGATATTTAAAGTTGGCATTCTGTGAACATTGCTGTCGCTACAACCTACTTCATTCCTCAGGCACAAGGAAGTTGATTTAAAGAAAAACTTTCATCTGTGTTTTTCAGAAAAAATGGCGACGTATTTCTTTCTCTTGGTAGGCTCAGCCATTTTGGCCCGAGTTTGCCTGCAACTTCGTAGTTTGTAGCAGCCTTCCGTTTGATACAGGATAGGGAACTTGCTGTCACTTTGCAGCTTTGTCTAATACTTGAATACTAAACCCTGTCGATGTTTCTATCTGGGAGAATGGGCTTCTCTCTGCCTTGCTTTTCATACCATCTCTGCTGGCTCAGAACTCACTGCTGGTGAGCTTACTGCACTGGGTCCTTAACTAGCACTTTCTTCTCTGGGTTCGTCACGGTTGGCAGACCAGCCACCGAGTGTTGTACATGAAGTCTTACGTGAACACAGCCACACCTGTTCTTTGGTGTGTCCTTGAGGCTGCTTTTGTGCTGCAAAGAATTAGCAATTGTGACCTCGACCACGTGGCCCGCCCCGCCTAGGATGTGCTGTCTTGCCCTTTAGAGACAAAGTTTCCTGCGCCTCATTCTATCTGACCCTGTGTATTGCTGCCCAAAGCTCTGGTCCCATTGTCCCCTGGTTTGGAAACTTGGAATGCCTCCCCTTTGGTCGCAGCTCTTGGATATCACCCCGTTTTTACTTAGCTCACACAGAGGCCACCTCCTGTTGCAGCAGTAGCAACAGTCCTCTGACCTCTGACAGCGTTCCTGTCATCCTGTGATGGCACAGGCTGGCTCACTCGATGGGAGACGGGTGTGTGTGTGTGTGGGGGGGGTGTGTGTGAGAGATCTCCCCTCATGATAAAATCACAGTGCCCTGACTTGAGTAGAAGAGGTTTCAGCTACAGAAATGAATCCCCATCTGTGGAAGCATATGGAGAAAACATCTGAAGAATAGAAAGTCATATCCGTTTTTAAAAGAAACAGTCCTGGCGTGCCTGGGTGGCTCAGTTGGTTGGGCGTTTGCCTTCGGCTCAGGTCATGATCCCGGAGACCCGGGATCAAGTCCCACATCGGGCTCCCAGGAAGCCTGCTTCTCCCTCTTTCACTCCCCCTGCTTGTTTCCCTCTCTGGCTGTGTTTCTCTCTGTCAAATAAATAAAATCTTTAAAAAAAAAAAAAAAGAAAGAAAGAAAAAGAAACAGTCCTGTTACCTGAGCAGCTCACATGGCTTGACACAGCCCATCCAGCAGCTTGGGCCTGAGCCAGGCTGGCGGGCTCCGGGGCTCCTTTGTCCCCATTGTCCTTGTCTAGAAACCAGCAGCCTGCTCACCTGACCTCTCGCCTGGCAGGAAGAAGGCCCCTCCACGTCCTCTGTTTCCCTGAAAGCAGCCACCGTTTCTGGGTTTGACTGAAGCCTCACAGACTGCTTTCTTCCCCTTCTCTGGCAGGTGGGCATCAACTACCAGCCCCCCACCGTCGTCCCCGGGGGTGACCTGGCCAAGGTGCAGCGGGCCGTGTGCATGCTGAGCAACACTACCGCCATTGCCGAGGCCTGGGCCCGCCTGGACCATAAGTTTGACCTCATGTACGCAAAGCGAGCCTTTGTGCACTGGTACGTGGGGGAAGGCATGGAGGAAGGGGAGTTCTCGGAGGCCCGGGAGGACCTGGCAGCTCTGGAGAAAGATTATGAAGAGGTGGGTGTGGATTCCGTGGAAGCAGAGGCCGAGGAAGGGGAAGAATACTGAATGGGCATGCTAGCTGGGGTTCCTCGCCCCCCAACCCTCCTGCCACCCTGTAGCACATCTTGTTTCCAATTGTTCACGATTAAAGTTCCTGTATGAATCCTCTGTCTGCTGTGATGCACTGCTGGGACACACGCCTCTTCCTGCAGGGATGGGTAGGACCCCAAGGCTTGCTGGGCTACCTGAAACCCCGGGGCTGCACTCTAGGAGTGCTTCCATGACATGACTCGGAGGAAACAGTGTTTCCAAATCAGGGTTTCAAAGCACAAAGATTTCCTAGATTCCAGGAAAACTGAGTTAGATTTTCAGTTGCACTTGTCATTTTTCAGGCTTCTGTTAATGGTATATGTAAGAGTTGGGAATTGGAGTTTGAACATCCAAGGTCCGTGGAAGGGGGCTGTTACAAAGTCCCTAACGTAGTGGGTCAGATGTATAGGATGAGAATATTTTTAGGGGGGAAGGAGTCTCACTGGATTTTTAAAAAATATTTTATTCATTTATTTGACAGAGATCACAAATAGGCAGAGGCAGGCAGAGAAAGAGGGGGAGCAGGCTCCCAACCGAGCAGAGATCCCAATGTGGAACTCGATCCCAGGACCCTGAGTTTATGACCCAAGCAGAAGGCAGAGGCCCAACCCTCTGAGCCACCCAGGCGCCCACTTACTGGATTTTGCCTGGCATTCACAGCCCGCAGGGGGAGCTCTAGGTTACGACACTGTTCATCCTTGACTGTGCTGTGTAGGCACCCTGTATGACAGCCTCCCCACTCCACGCTTGCAGCTGAGCACCCTGGGAACAGTCTCAGCAAAAGCAGTGCACCTTTCCCTTTAGCAAAGCATGTTGACGGCCATTTATAAAGGGTCTAGGAATACAGCTGACCCTTGAACAGGAGTTTGAATGGTACAGGGCCAATTGTATGTGGATTTTTTTCTTTTTAAGATTTTATTTATTTGACAGAGAGATCACAAATAGGCAGAGAGGCAGGCAGAGAGAGAGGAGGAAGCAGGCTCCCTGCTGAGCAGAGAGCCCGTTATGGGACTGGATCCCAGGACCCTGAGACCATGACCAAGGCAGAGGCTTAATCCTCTGAATCACTCAGGCATCCCGTATGTGGAGTTTTTATAGTACAGCAGTGTAAATATATTTTCCTTATTTTCTTTTCTCTAGCTTCCTCTTACGGTAAGAAATACAGTATATAATACATATCCTAGGAGCGCCTGGGTGGCTCAGTTGTTAAGCGTCTGCCTTCAGCTCAGGTCGCGATCCCAGGGTCCTGGGATCAAGCCCTGCATTGGGCTCCCTTCTCCACAGGAGGCTGGCTTCTCCCTCTCTCACCCCCCCTCCCCCGCTTGTGTTCCCTCTCTTACTGTGTCTCTGTCAAAAAAAAAAATAAAGTCTTTAAAAAAGAACCACACATACACAAAGTTAGTCAACTTTATGTTACTGGTAAGGCTTTCTCTTGAGAGTAGGCTACTAGTAAATAAGCTTTGGGGAGTCAGAAGTTATGCTCGGATTCTTGAACTATGTAGGGGGTTGGTGTCCCTGACCCTTGTGTGGTTCAAGAGCTACTGGACAGATATTTCCTCTCCAACCTGAGAATAAGGTAGAGGAGGTTGAAATCACAGGTTTAAGTCACTTGTGTAGTTCAGCTGAGCACAGCCAGGCCCACTAGGCAGAACTGATTCTAAACCTTTGTGTCTTAATATAGTCAAAAGGTGATAGAAAGAAAACAGCTTGGATGGACCCTTGATTTTTTACAAAGCTTTATTACCAACTGGGGGAAAGCCCAGGTAGCCTCTGCTAGGAGACCGACAGAGCCCAGAGCTGGGCGGCATGAGAAGTCTGCCTGTCTCAGGTGCTGCTCCGAGTGGGGCTCTTCCCCGGCCCGCCCCCCTTGGGCAGCCTGGTAGCACTGGGCTGTCGAGGCATCCTTTGGCTGGATCCTTCCCGGCCACCGCGCTCTGCCAGTGCTGGGCCTCCACTCAGGGCTGTGCTGCCTTTGTTTCTCCCTGAGCAGACACAGAACACAATCATTAGGAACCGGGGCAGACTCCGCAGTCGGCACATCGACTACATTTTTGCTCCTTGCACATTATGTCTAGCACATCTCTGCCCGATCTTTCAGCCCTGAGGCTGAGGACTGCCTACAAACTGCACATCCAAGAGAAGTCCTGGGCAGAGTGCAGGAGGCCCTCAAGCATGGGTCCTGGGCCAGAAGCGTTGCAAGGAGCAATAGGGAAAGTCCACAAGGCCCATTTCAGGAAAGGTGAGTTCAGCTGGTTGACTCCTGCCCAGCCAACCACGAGCACTGGAGAAGGGCTCACCAGCTGGGCTCTCCCCAGGCACGCCCGGCTCCAGATCACCCACAGCTCAGCTGCTTCTCAGTGATGTTGCAGGAGGCACAGATGTCAAGGATGGAAGTGAGACTTCTGGATTTGGGTCTCCGAAGCACCTTATCACAGGCATTTCCCTGCCTACCGCTAAGCTTAATCTTGCAAACATTTGGTAGCCAAGCCTGTTGCTCTCGACCTCAGCTCCCGGCTCCTGTGACTGGGCTCCTGCCGAGGCTTGAGTGTTCAAGGCCTGCCTGGACCAGAGGTCGTCATTCAGATGGAGACCACCGGTGCAGATATCTCTTGAGTTGTAATTTACTTACCTTATCCTCTTTCTGTGAAAACAGGAAAATCTGCAACCACACTTGGGCCAGAGCTTTATTTTAAAGGAATGGCTTCCTTGGCCTCAGGGTGTTGAGAACATTCAGAAGACGACAGGACACCACAGTGGACAATTGTGCCCTGGGAGCAGGCTCACCCAGAGTCCCAGTCCCTGCATATCGGGCCTGTCATCTTGAATAAGGGGAGGCCCCTGCAACTGCAATACTGCAGACCCTGCATCAGTCTTGCTTTCCGGGTCTCTGATGCAGCGACATTCTCCCCAGGATAGGACAGCCCTGCTACACAGCATTTCTGAACAGCTTTCTGAACAGCTCCTCTCCACACAACAGGGGGCCTCTGCTGCCCTGTGGGCTGGAAAGGGTGACAACGGTGGCACATTGAAATTCTGACCGCTCAGATCTCCCCTTGCTTTGCCACCCTGGGCTTCACACTCAAGTGCTTGCATACAGTTGATTCAACAAAGATGAATAACAGGCTACCCAGGGCTGGGGGCATGTGGTGGGGTGAAGCTGGGCCAACTCAGCCTGCCAGTGACTCATGGAAAAGACAGACACAAAGCAGAGAGCTGTCACCATTCATTCCCTTTTTCCTGTTACAAATGCTGATATCTGGTCCCCACTGACTGGTCAGTGGGCAAGGATCCTGTCTCCTATGAGTACACGAGCCTCGCTGCCTTGCAGCTCCCAACATGCTGTTGCCTACTCTGCGGCCATGACCCTGTCCAGGCTGCTACTCATCTGTAGCACCTGGCCTAATCGAGGGTACTTAGGTGCCCGCAAACTCAGCTCAGGGCACTTCTGCAGGACTTGCAAGTACAGCTGACCCCCGGCAAATAGCTGGGTGATCTCAGATGTGGGCCTGAATCTCCATGCAGCTTTTCTGTAGCACGCCGCACATTGGAATTTCCTCTCCCTCTTAGTATAGTGACCAGGGCCCTTCTGGAAACTCAAGGATGGCACAAAAGGAGAAAACAACAAATAATGCTCATCTTTAACCTTGATGAGGCTGATAATCCCTAGAAATAAGACACCAGTGTAACTCTGAGCCAAAAAAGGCACTGAGAGCACCATCTAACAATGAAAGTAGACCATTTATCCAGCTCTGTACAATTCTTAGAACTTTCAGGAATCATATCCTTTCAGTTAGTGGGGAGACCCATGCAAGCCTCACTTTATGCAGAGCTGGGGGGTTGAGGAGAGTGACATTCTGGTCTCAGGAGAACGGTGTACAGGGCCTCTCAGTGGTCAGACCTGCTCTGTTAAGCCATGCCCTCCCAGACCCCGCAAGAGACTTTCTGGAGCTGGTCCTATGGGCCCCAGGTCCCTGCGTGGGGTAATCAGGGTCAGAGGGCATGGAGGATGAAGCTGAGCCAAAGGTGGGAGGGGCGATATGCCCCCAGACCTGATACCTGAGCGGCCCTCAAACAGCTGAAGACAATGACCACTGAAGGTTAAAAAGTCTGTCGAAGCGAAACCCCAGATGCAACCCGAAACACACACCCTAAGCTCTGGTCATGGATCCCATGGATCCTGACTCCCCATCCCCCATGAGCCCTGTCGGTAGAGCTGGGGGAATCAAGGGTTCACAGAAAGCAGCCTGAGTGCAGGCTGCTGCTCCTATCCTGCCTGTGGTTTCCAGGAGCGGCCTTTCTCTTTCATGGTGCCAGTGCTCCCTTGTGCTCAAACGGGCTAGTGGGGCTGCTGAGGCCAAGTATCAGGGGCTGTGAGTGCACGCCAGGTGCATGGTGTGTGAGGACGGAAAAGAACACGGGTTGACGCAGCAGAGCAGGTGCCCCGATATCCTCAAGGCTGGCTGGCAAGGTTGGTGAGCAGGGTGAGTGAGCGGCTGGGACCGTCCATCACTACTACCACAGACAGGTCTGCTGCCCCTTCTGGCTGAGTACACGGGAGGGGCTTCATCAGTGCTTTGAGAACACATACAGACATCACGACAAGGACTCTCCTGTGCACCATGGACATGCACACATGCCTCTTCAACCCTTACTGTGGCCTTTGCTTCCTGGGGGGTATGACCCCTCCTGCACGTGTCCACACAACCCTCAGTGTTATGGGCAAAGTGTCGTGATTGTCCCGGAGCACTGCTGTCCAAGAGAGATAAGATGTGAGCCACATGTGTCACTCATTTTCTAGTAGCTCCATTAAAAAGTGAAAAGAAACAGGAAATTAATTAAAACAATGTGTTTTAATTAGCCCCAAATGTGCAATATTATCATTTCAACTTATAATCAGTATAAAAATTATCTTCTCTTTTTGTAGCCAGTTCTTTGGCATCTGGCCATCTTCTGTGTCCTGAACCTTGCAGTGAGTCTCAGCTGCCCCAGCCCTGGGGGCCCAGGGCTTCCCTACTGGACAATGCAGCTCTGTGTAAGGCTCACAGCCTCTGCACACCAGACTTTATCTTACACGTTCTGGAGGAACATCTTTTTATAAGTATACAGTTTCCTGGGGTGCCTGGTGGCTCAGTCGGTTAAGCGTCTGCCTTTGGCTCAGGTCATGATCTCAGGGTCCTGGGATTGAGCCCTACATCGGGCTCCCTGCTCGGTAGGGAGTCTGCTTCTCCCTCAGCCTCTGTGCCCCCTCACCCCTGCTCGTGCTCTCTAATAAATAAAATCTTTAAAAAAAAAAAAAGTATAGTTTCCCTAAACTTCGACAGAGAACATTCCACTGAATTTTATTTTTCCTCAGTGACCACACCCCCACCAAGACACCACCCCTCTGTGCTCTTGGGGTCCTCTGCTTCTCCATTTTCTGCTTGGTAAAGGCAGAAATGAATGAGCTTATCAGTGACAGACCACCCGGATGGCCAGGGGACAGGAACCCAGATGACCCACTGTGTGTGCTGCAGCTTACCAGAGTGGGGCTCCAGCCCCCGGTCTGCAGCAGCTCCACAG
The DNA here is from genome assembly GCA_004023965.1 of Spilogale gracilis. Taxonomy (NCBI): domain Eukaryota; kingdom Metazoa; phylum Chordata; class Mammalia; order Carnivora; family Mephitidae; genus Spilogale; species Spilogale gracilis. The sequence goes on along the minus strand of PITA01016215.1, from coordinate 38,737 downwards.
CCTGATTCCATGGGAAACCTACGGCCAGTTAGCCTCAAACTGCCATCACAATGCTAGGCCACCACAGGCCCCCGACTGATCATCCTGACAACTCTCCTCATTTTCTCCCCCTAGACCCTGCCCAAGGTCTGTGTGGATAGATTCTGGGCATGTGGCCTCAGAGCTCTTGGTCTCTTACAGCCTCTGCCTCTTCGCCACCACACCCTCCTGACACGGCCTCTCATGTGCCCAGCTCCCCTTCGGCGCCTCCCCACCAAACCCCCTTTCCAGACTGTGCTCTACCCTCACTGGACATCTCCCCAGGGCCTCTGTGTCCTCATATCCTGGTTGCTGACTGCCCAACCCAGGAGACCCAAGGCCTAAGCCCTTGAGGAAACCGCATGGGGCCTAGCCCTCCATGCACACCACTCCTATCCCTGAGCTCAGGGCTTCCTCCCCACCTCCCTCCGAGCCCCCCGAAGCCAATGCTCCCAGCGCCAAACACGCGGTACCTCTTGACTCTCTACCCCCCCCCCCCCCCGCTTTCCCCCTTCCAAGCTCAGGCCTGCTCCCACCAGAGGCCTGGGCCTGCATCTCTGGCTGGAGCCCTCCCCACTCCCCCAACTCAAAGGGCAACAGGCCTCTGAGCCCACTTAACACTTGCTGCTCCAGGAAGGCCGGCTACACGGGGTTCCTCCCATCTCTGTCACCATTGATCCATCTAGCCATCTCCCTCCCTGGAAGGAGGACTTGTCCATCTCACAGCCCCCTGGCCTGAGCTCCAGGCAGCATCCAGAAGAGCGAGATGGGTGATGTGGGGAGGGACATGGACAGGATAGCCAGGGCACCGATGGGATCTCAAGCCCTCACACACCCCTGGTTCTGGGGCTCCAGCCTCATGACACGTGGCAATCCTGGAAGGTGCCCTTAAGGCACGAAAGGGCAATCACAGCTTATCCCCGAGAATACCTGTCCAGGTGGGGGAAAGCATCCCAGGGGCCAAGGCATCTCTCAAACCTAAGGCTTTACTCTCTCCATCAAAGTAAAGGCTCTCTTGCCCCTTTGCCTATTGTCCTGCTCTGGGGTGAGGGCACCTCCATAGAGCACAAGTCTCACCTAGCAGAGCTGGCCTCTGGGGAGCAGAGGGTGCTGGTCCCATTCTAGAAGTATTGCAGGTTGTCTCTAATAAACCGAGCCATGAAATCGTATCCCGGCTTCTAAGCTGCATGGCAGGAATAGCCCATAAGGTCCTGTCCCTGCAGCTCATCTTGAAGCTGCCTTGACTTTCTGGGGGCCACAGCAGTTTCCACAGAAACAAGAAAGAGCACCAACCCCCAGAGATAAACCAATAAACGCAACCTGCGAAAGGAGAGAACAGGCAGCAAGAGAACCGGAGGGAACCGGGGGGCCCTGGAGAGAGAGGCGAGTGCGTGGCAGCTGGGCCGTGGAGCAGAACCGGAGAGGCCGCAGGCCGCGGGGCCGAGGAAAAGGAGGGCCTTGCAGGGGGACTACAGTTCTTGGCAGAGAGAAAGGAGGCCTCTGGAGGTCAGAGAGAGACACAAAGAGAGTAGACAGAGCGTGGATCAGTTAGGAAGCCTGCGCCCCAGTGCCCAGGGCCTCTCAGGACAGGGGGCTTGGGTACCCAGGGCCCTGGCACTCCCACCCACGGGGGCCCAGCCTGCGCCCAACCCGAACACCAGCCCCCTCTCAGGATGTGTAGTGCCCGAGAGCTTCTGGCCAAGCCTTCAGAGTGGTTCTGAAACTGGGAGTAGATGCGACACACCAGGAAGGCGCAGTTGGAGCTCCGCGGTGACACCCTCGTCAGCCCCTACTTGCCTATCCCCCAGTCTGACTCTCAAGAGTGAGGAGGCCCCCGAAACTTGACCCAGTGCTATGCCCACTCAGGCCTCTGCAGCCCGTGTGTCACGCTGACCACTGTCCTGCAATGTGAGGAAGGAAGCTCGGCTGGCCGCATTCCTGGGCAGCACCTGGACCCCGTGGGGTACAGGCGACGAGGGAGCTCTGCCTGGCTCCCTGCCCGAGCACTCTCCTGAAGGTGTGTACACACCGTGAGAAGAGGAACCCAAACCACCTTGTTCCTGCCTTTGTGGAATGAAAGCACTTTTACCCTAGGGAGGAGGTAGGCAGAATCCTGGATGAGGCCTGGCCTGCTTGGGCCACCCTGGACACCCATTTTGCATCCTACTGATCTGGACTTGGACATGTGCACTCTCAAGGGCAGCAACAGTGCCAAAGCTGGGGACCGGACACCAAGAGGGGAGCCCTTGGATGGTGCCTACAGGTCCAGGGAGAAGACCCACAGTAGGACCAGGCCGCTCAGAGCCAAGCCCGTGTTGTGCCTGGCGCTGTCCACTTCCCGCCCCTGCCACCCACCGCCTGAGCCGCAAGGACAAGGAAGCACCGGGCCCAGCTCTGACCTCGAGTCTCCGGCAGGCTCGATGTGGGCAGAGCCACGCCCGCGGGGTCCTGGGCCTCTCCCGCCAGCCTCTGCCCAGCGCACATGGACTTGAGCATCTGGAAGACGGCGAGGGGCGCCACGTTCAGCTTCAGCAGGTCCACCAGGATCCTGGAGAGAACACAACGCGAGTGGGCAGTGAGCCCCCCTCATCCGGGGCCTAGGAGGGCCACCTCCCTCAGGGCCCCGGCTCTACTCTGGGTGCCCAAAGGGGTCCGAAAAGGGCGGGAGGGCTCCTCCAGGTCGAAGGCCGGGGCCGAGGAGCGGGGGAACAGGGGCGTCTGGAGGGGTAGGACGAGCGCGCATTGCCACCCGCGCGCGCTCACTTGAACACGTCGGGGTCCATGGCGCCGCCCGCCGCCTGCGCCAGTTCGTACAGTTCCATTTCCTCGGCGCTCAGCACCTTCTTCCGCCGCAGCGCGAGCTTCTGCAGGGCCGCCTCCAGCCCTGGGGGCGCTCCCGACCCAGGCCCCGCGCCCGGCGCCGCCATGTACCCGGCCCGCGGGAAGGCGAGCGCGGCGCTCGCCCCTCTACCCCCTCCACCGCGCCCCACCGCCGCTTCCACAGCGCCCTCTACTGGCCCACGCCGGCCCTCCCTCCCCTTGCCGCGCCGCAGAGACCGGTTTGTGTCCACCCTGCCTCTTAGTCCGCATTTATCTGAGGGATGAGACGGGATAAAAGCAGAAAAATGTCCATCTTTAGCCCCGAAGGCTGACGTGTAACCTGCATAGTTTTGATAAGGATCAAATAAGTATTGGCTGCTACATTCTTAAAGGGTCTCATGACTGCCTGCATGTATCTCATCGACAGTTAATATAGAGCTGAACGATAAGCACTGGAGAAATCTTGCGAAAGCAGCTTTAGGACTAGAAATTCCAAGAAGACATTTATGATATAGTACTTCCTGCACGGCTCCTCCGCCTGGAACACTAAGCATATAGCCACCAGTTCCATAAAGCAAAAGTGCAGCAGTTTCTGCCTACAGGTCCTGTCCCTGCACCGGTACCAAGTGTTCCCTTCATCCGCCACTTTACAGCCACTTTCTTTGGTGGCGGCAACTAAGTTGCACCAATAGTCTCAAGAATTCTTTCCTGACAGTTGCACTCAGTGATCCCACAATAGGGATATGTGTTGGGCATGGGGGATACCGAGGCGGACCGCAGAGATACGTTTCTGGGTGTTCAGGGTCAGACTGCATTGGTCATTCTCTGCATTGGTCATTCTCACTTGGGCAGCAGCACCCAGCAACGCGCTTGACGTACAGTAGTCGCTCAAATGTCAGAAGGTCAGTCATTGCAGTGTATAATTATTCTGCGCCCGTTCCCCGGTAGGAGGCGCGCCTCCAGCACCCTAACAAACAGCTGCTCTTTACGCGCACGCGCGCTCCTGTCACCTACTACCGTCGGAGAACTCAGGGTTAAGGGACGCCGCTACACCCGCTGCGCACGCGCCTTGGGGAATGTAATCTATAAATCCGGCAGGCCTTCACTTTGCGCACGCGCCTTTTGAGATAACGGCCTGCAGAGTTGGTGTTGCGTTTCCCGCCAAGACCCGCCAGGCCAGGGGAGGCGTGACGCCAGGCGCAGCTTGATGACGACATTTCGGCGCCGAGTAGCCGAATGGCGGTCTCCGTCCCGTAAGCAAGCGACTTTATGGGTCCCACAGGTGAGTGGTGGGAGCCGCGTGCGGGACGGCTTCATGGCTCGGTGACCCCCGAACCTCCGCCGAAGCCATCTCCGTTCCTGCACGAGCCGCAGGCCTCGGGCCGGGCGTTGGTGTCTGTGCCCCGAGCCTGGTCGGCCGGCTGGGAAGCCCTGGACCCGGGTGCGCCCTCATTGCCATCTTCCAGGGCGGCGCCCTCATGCCACCTTCTCGCGCTCCTCGCCTACCTGGTCCTGGTGGGTGCTCGGTTAACGTTCCTTGAACGAGTTGGCGGAGTGGGTGGAGAGTCGGGTGTGGATTCTCACCTGACTCTTTGGGGGTGTGGGCCGAGCTTCCTGAGCCTCAGTTTCTTCATCTGTAATATGGAGATCCCGACGCGCACTTCGCAGGGCAGTTGTGCATACTCTGCTTCTCAGAGCGCAGCCAGAGGGAGGCCTTGGCAGTAGTGCGATTTGTTTGGCATGATCGGCGCTGCCACTCTGAGAACCTCAAAACAAGATCAGAAGCAGCCACTGAAGAAAGTGGCTCTAGTGGTAGATGAAGGGAACACTTGTAGTGGAGAAGGGTGTGACAGAGGAGCCCGAGAACAAGGCATTAAGAGACATTGCCCTCTCGGAAAGACTCCTCCTGGCTTTGACACCGCTGTGCCCCAGTCCTTGCTCTGATGCCAGTGCATGCTTCCTCTGAACAAGGAGGTACTTCCGCCTCATCATCTCTAAAGCTCTGCCCTTTGCAAACAGGCCATGATTTTATGCTGCTTTGATTACTTTGGTCATTTTAATCTGTGTTCTCTTGGCTCAGGACTGAGGCCTTTTAGGTCTTCCTTAAAACTGAATCTGAGAACCAGTGTCATGAAGAATTTAAAAAATTGGGGAGGTGTTTCTATTGCCAGGAGGCAGAGATGCACATCTCTCAACTCCTCCCATCTCACAGCTTCCCTGCACCCGGTCTTTCCTCATCCATATACACTTCCATTTGCCCCGTCAGCACCTTAACTCATGCCGCGGGCAGAGCTCTACCAGGAAGGCCATCATCCGTGAGACTCAGCAGTCTCCCTTTCTGTTCAGTCCACATCTGGATATTTTCAGTTTCTTTCTTTCTTTTTTTTTTTTTTAAGATTTTATTTATTTATTTGATAGAAACACAGCTAGAGAGGGAACACAAGCAGGGGGAATGAGAGAGGGAGTAGGGAGCCCGATGTGGGACTCGATCCCCGGTCTCCGGGATCATGACCTGAGCTGAAGGCAGTCGCTTAACCAACTGAGCCACCCAGGCGCCCCTGGATATTTTCAGTTTCTGATTTGGGTGGCAGAGAAATAGGAATCTAGAGAGTTGCTCCTGATTTTCTGATGGCTTGTTCAAAAGCGCCCTCTGCTGAGCTTGCTTGTCCCCTCCATTCATTCCATTCCTTCTCATAGAGCACAAGTGACATCTGTCTCTGCGGAAGATGCGTTAGGAGGTCTGTGTATTAGAATCTTGGCTCTGCCATTTACCAGCCAAGTGAGGGCACGTGGTTTACCTCCTCTCTGCCTCCACTTCTTTTTACCTGTATTGACCTCGCAGAATTGTCGTGAGCATATATATTTTCTATTCTTCTTTGACAAACTTAGCTTAAAACTGCATCCATTTATTATCTCACAATTACATACTTCATAAGCCTACGCAGGCTCCACTGGGTTCTCTGCTTAGAATATCACAAGACTGAAATCAGGGTGTTGGTTGACTGTGTTCTTACCTACAAGCCCTTAGAAAGACTCTTTTCCCAAGTTGCTGGCAGAATCCATTTCCCTTGGGTTGTAGAACTAAGGTCCTCGTTTCCTTACGGGCTAGCAGCTGGAATTGCTGTGTGTCTTGTGGTCCACCCCCTTGAGACTTCAGTAATATCTGCAAAATTCCTTCGTAATGCCTAGTAGAGCATTTGATTGAGTACCCAAGGATTGGAATCTTGGAGGGTTGTCTTTGAAATTCTGTCTACCCCTGAGGATTAAATGAGGAGCTATATGGCGGGTCCTTAGAAGCAGGTGTGGCACCTAGCAAGCACTTTACAAGCGTTAGCCAGGATCTGCCACTGCACGCTTGGTTCTGAAGCTGGCCGTTGTGGAGTGCATGAAACCGGCATTTCTTTTTTCATTTGTTAAGATTTTTATTTATTTGAGAGAGCGAGAAATAGAGCAAGTGTGGGCACAGAGGGAGAGGGAGAAGCAGATTCCCCGCTGAGCAGGGAGCACAAGGCAAGGCTCCATCCCAGGACCCCGGGATCCCAGCCTCAGCCAAAAGCAGATGCCTAACCAACTGAGTGAGCCACCCAGGCGCCTCTAGGCTGGCATTTCTATAAAATGTGAAATTCAGCAGTGCAGAGTGTGTTTGAGTCCTACAAATACTCTCCTGGGCCTTAGGAGGTACTATAACATTCTGTCGTGTGGCAGATGTTGAGCTGTCGCCTTTGTTTTTTCACAGTGGTTTCCTAAGACTGCCGTTGTCTGCAGCCCCTGGGAGGCAGCAATGGCGTTCCCTCACCTGCAGCAGCCCAGCTTTCTGCTGGTAAGTGCCAGCTCCCTGGGGGAGTGTCAGCCTGATGGTAGTTCTACAGCTTGGGGACTTGCGAGTCCTTTCCCCTGATCTGAACTGTCTGCTGGTGGTTTTCTGAGGGGACGTGAAGGAAGTTGGCCTGGGGGTTAGAATCCTTAGACTTGACTCTGGCCCTTCTGGTGCAGGACGTTGGGTTCGCTCAACCTTTGAGCCCTGGTTTTCTCATCTACAAGATGAGTTTCTCACCCCAAGGTAAGTTGATTCAGATGCCATTTTCACTACTTCCTGGGGAGGCTCATTTGAAAGGATATACATCAGAATTTTCGCATCTTAGAGATCTTCACATACTTCACAGGGTATTCTAATAATCCCAGCTGTCATCCTTGGAAAATGGTGGGACTACACTCTCAGTATTAAACTTGACACCGGGAAGTTACGGCAGGTAGCCGTAAGGTGAGGATTCCTTCTTTCAGTTCCCAGAAGGTACTCTCTGTAAACATTCATGCAGAAGGACATCCTTCCTTGGTGCCCCTTCTAGAGCCAACACAGGCAGTGCTGCTGGCATCCAGCGGGTAGAGGCCAGGCATGCGGGGGGCCTTCCCACAGTGCGTGGCTGCAACAGCCGAGAACTTTTATCTTCGACTGAGACGCCACCCTCATCTGGAGGTGGCTGAGCCCTTAGATCTCCTTGGGCGTAGCCCTTTTGGTTCAAATTCTGGCATTTTCTTCTGATCTTAACCCACACACCATGACCTTGTGGATTTCCTTCCTCCTTGTCTTGAATGTCTCCTGGCCTGTTCATCGCCTTCATGATTAGTGTCAACATTTGGTTGGAGCCATCTGTCATTTCTAGCCTGCCTTCTTTCTTTCTTTTTTTTTTTTTTTAAAGAGAGAGGGACGCCTGAGTGGCTCAGTTGGTTGGGCGACTGCCTTCGGCTCAGGTCATGATCCGGGAGACCGCGGATCGAGTCCCACATCGGGCTCCCTGCTCGGCGGGAGGCCTGCTTCTCCCTCTCTCACTCCCCCTGCTTGTGTTCCCTCTCTCGCTGTGTTTCTCGCTGTCAAATAAATAAAATCTTTAAAAAAAAAAAAAAAAAAAAAAAAAATAAAGAGAGAGAGATCACAAGTAGGCAGAGAGGCAGGCAGAGAGAGAGGAGGAAGCAGGCTCCCTGCTGAGCAGAGGGCCTGATGCGGGCCTCGATCCCAGGACCCTGAGATCGTGACCTGTGCCGAAGGCAGAGGCTTAACCCACTGAGCCACCCAGGCGCCCTAGCCTGCCTTGTTTCTTAAGGTAGCGAATTCATCTGGCTCGTTATCTACTGACCCCAGGATGGCTCAGTTAAGCAGGCTTCTGCTCTGTCCCTTGTTTTGTTGGGCCTCCTCACTGATGATCACGTTGGTGTCCTCACTGGTGGTCATCACAGGGAAACTTCCGGTTCGTGTGTATACACTCAGGGAGACTCTGGGGTCTGTGAGGGGTGCCCTACACAATAAGGGTCCTCTTCTGGCTGCGGGACTGACCCTGGAGCTGAGCCCCTGCCCTGGATTGGGTAGAGGTCACTTCTGTCATGAAAATGTGTGGTGCCGTGCCGTAACTGGGGTTGCCGGACACAGGGTGCCGGGAAGGAGCCTGAGAGTTGGCTGTCTGGAGAGCAGAGGACTCCTGCCCCTCCTGGTTGCATCCTTAGGCCAGCGACACATGCGTGACCTGCTGGGAATGCTGGGGAGCCGCTCCGTGGTGTGTTGGACTCCTGCCTTTCACTCGGGTTTCTGTTTTCATTCAAGCCAGGATAACAGTGAAAGCTGCAAAGTGGATATGTTCCTGATTTTTTTGGTTTGTCCTATCTTCTAGGCTAGCCTGAAAGCTGACTCTTTAAATAAGCCCTTTGCACAGCGGTGCCAAGACTTGGTTAAAGTCATCGAGGACTTTCCAGCAAAGGTACAGTTCTGCCAGAATCTCTTTGGGGCATGTCTCATACATATACTCTTTGAAAAACATTGTTATAGCCCCTGACTCCCAACTCTGAGCACTACCCTGCACAGGGACCTGGCCCAGTTTTGTGACGGTTTCCTTTATGGACACATTTAAACATGTCAGCATGTAGACCAGGGGTTCGCAGCCAGGTGCTTCTGTCCTGCATGGGACATTTGGCAATGTCTCGAGACACTTTGAGTCGTCACGCAGGGGAGGGAGTTGCCGACACTGAGGGGCGGGGGCCGGCGACGCTGTAACGTCCCCAAATTGCCCGGCACGCTGCACCCCAACAAAGAGGTGTCCTGCCCCCAAAGATTGAGAAGCCCTGGTTTGCACGCTGAAAAGTATGTTTTATTTAAGTCGTGCCCCAAATTACCAAGTAGTAAGTGTAAGCCCAGTAAACCAGCCTGGACGAAGACTCTCACCCTGGAAATTTCCAGTTTGTGTGTACACGCTTGGTGAAGGAGGCGGCCAGCGTGGGGTGTAGAGGGCTGGGCTGGGCGGGAGGCACACGTGGCAACACGGCCCAGCAGTGGGCACCGGGCCTCAGCAAGCCTGCCCAAGGCCTCCCCTGCACACCATTTCAGGAGCTGCACGCCATCTTCCCGTGGCTGGTAGAGAGCATTTTTGGCAGCTTGGACGGTGTCTTACTCGGCTGGAATCTTCGCTGCTTACAGGGACGCATGAGTCCTGTGGAGTACAGCATTGCGATGGAGTTTCTAGACCCCGGGTAGGTAGTTTTGTCACCTGAGCGGGGCTGGATGTTTCCTCATGGTGATCCCATTCTTAAAGCACTATATTTTTCAAAGGAAGAAACAGTCAAAGCAAGGTGGTTTACAGTTCTTTGCCTTGTTTTTGTTGGTTTAATTTCATGGTCAGTGGCCCAATGATGAAGTTGGTTTATAAGCTTCAGGCCGAAGATTATAAGTTTGACTTTCCTGTCTCCTGCCTGCCCGTAAGTACGCCGTGGGGTGAGCATCGTGCTCAGGGCAGAGTGCCCTGCACAGTGGGTTCGGGGTGGGGGGGCCTGGGCAGGGCTTGGGGGGCTGCGGCCACGGGCAGAACGCCGTGGCGTCTGCTCAGGGTCCAGGAGACATCATTCCCGACTCTGCTCACAGAAAGGCACCACGTGACCTGGTTGGTTCCTGGCTGAGTGGCAGGCAGGGCGGTGTGACCGGTTGCTCTATTTTTCTGAGTAAAAAGGACTCTTCCGGGGCAGTCTTGAGGGGTGACTTGCTTGGTGGGTATGGGAAGCACAGAAGACGGGGAACATGAGGCCTTGATGAGGCTCGGAAACCCCCAAGCTGCTGCTCTTGCAGTTTGAGAGCCTTGCTGAGGACAGTGGAGGCCCTCCCGCTCCAGCGCTGCCTGGAGGACAGCCCTGCTCCCCTAGCCAGGGTCTGTGTGCTCGTTGCCCCCGCAGCAGCCCTTCCCAAAGGCTGCATGCACCGGGGTGCCCTGCAGAGCCATCCCAAAAGCCCAGCGCCCTGTCTCCACAGGGCCCTGTGAAGGCATCCATCCAGGAACGTGTGCTCCCCGACAGCCCTCTGTATCACAACAAGGTCCAGCTCCCCCCGACAGGGGGCCTCGGCCTGAACTTGGCCCTCAGTATCCTTTGTCAACCGCTCAGGGCTGGGGAGGCCATGGGGCGCTGGGACACAGTGCTGAGGGTGACCCGATTACCTTGCCCGTTTGCCTCCTGACATTGCCGTCAGATCCATTCGAGTACTACCTGTTCTTCTTTGCTTTGAGCCTCATCATTCAAAAGGTACGAGCGGGGTGCCCCTGAGCACTTTTATCAAAGCCGCGTGGTGGGTCGGGCCGCGGCCTAGGACTTTCTTTAGCTCCCATTTCTTTTCCCTTCTCACCTCATTTCTCCGGCTCCTCCTTCGCATCCTTCTCCAGCCTTTGTTCTTCAGGCTGTCCTCACTTAGGATGACAGGCCGGTGGGCACGCTTTGGCAGGCAACCTCGGGTGACCTGGGCTCCCCAAGCGGTGGTTGGGCGGGCTTCCTGCAGGAAGTGCTTCCTGGGCGTCGGGGCAGGACAGAGGTGCCCAGGAAGCTTGCATGCTGTCAAGGACTCTGCGGTCTAGTCAGGCCCCCCTGTGGGGGGGACTTGTCTCCCGGTACTGCCTGGCCGGCTTGTGGTCCAGCCCATGGGATGTGGCCCATGTCCCAGAGCTCATGTGCATTCCTTTGAGCCCAAGGCTGCTGGGGCCTGCAGCCAGGGGAGGCACCCCGAGCCATACACCAATGCAGGTTTGCTTTTCCAGCCACTCCCCGGGGCTCTCCACATACGAACTTCAGACTGTGCCTATTTCATCCTCGTGGACAGGTACCTGTCGTGGTTCCTGCCCACAGAAGGCAGTGTGCTACCCCCGCTCTCCTCCAGTCCCGGGGGGCCCAGCCCCTCGCCAGCTCCCAGGTAAGGCTCTTGGCTGCCCTGGCTCCTGGCCTGGGGTGCCCCCATCCCCGCAGGCAGCCCGTGAAGTCTGGCCCTTCCGCTGGGGAATGGCTTGGGCAGCGGGCGTTGCTCACAGGGACAGTAGTGGCACTCTTTGTTCAGGGTGCCCCAGAGTTTCTTAGGCCCGAGGTCCCAACCCTAGCTGCCCCGGCACAGACCAGAGGGCGGCAGTGAGGAGGGCGTCCGTGCCTGGGTTTTCGGTGAGCCGGCCTGTGGCTCCATGGATGAGGCCTGGCTTTGGTTTCGGAGTGGGCTGTGTTCTGCCCCCAGCAGCCCTCCCTACGTGCGGCATCCAAGCCCCACGCAGAAGTGGTGGCAGGGGATTCGAAGCGATGTTGCCAGAGCTCATCGGTGGCACTAGGCAGGTCGTGCAGGAGAGAAAGGGCCTGTAGGCAGGCCACCGTAGGGCTGACGTGTGGAGGAATAAGAACAGGAAGAATCTGTAGGCTGGTGGACCAGGTCTTGGCCTAAGCCAGAGGCCCTGGGGTAAAGAGCCTTTTGTGCCGCTCCAAGCAGGCTGGGCTGTGGCTGGGCCCTGTGCCACAGGGAGTACGCAGCCAGCCTCAGCCTTAGGGTGAACTGAGGCCTCGGGAGGCCGTTAGCCGGGGGCCGATTGGCTGCCTCTCTCCAGGACCTGAGAGCTGCCCCTATGCTCCTCACTCTCCTCAGCCTTGCTGTGGACCTTCTTCTCTGGGAGGTGGGTTCTTTCCTGCCAGCATAGGAATGCCCCCAAGGAAAGGGGATTGAAAGGAGGAGGTGGGGGCTCGGGAGCGGGGAGAGGCTGCCCAAGCATGGTTAATGCTATGGCAGAGGAGGACCCAGACTGGCAGGTTTCACGCCCTCGCACAGGCAGGTTTCCGGGCCCAGTTTTGTTGGCGTATTCTAATTTAGAATTTCAGACTTAAAACTTGCTGTGAGTAGCAAAACACTTCCATAAGTTCCCCACCTACATTTCTGAATTGTTTTATTCTCTGTGTCTTTTCTGGGCCGTTTGAGTACGTTATAGACACGATGCCTGCTATTTTTTAACGTTTTGGAGTGCATTCTCCTACACAGTCGCTGAGCTTTTATCTGAATCAGGAAATCAGTATTGCCGCCAGGCCACCATCTCATCCTCAGACCCCACTCGGGCTGCCTGGCTGGACCGGGGGTGTGCATAATGCTCTTGTCTTAAGTTCTCTGATGTTTCCTAGCTAGCAGGCCCAGCAGCCTTGGAGCCTTGTGTGCTGGTGACATTGTCTTGATCCCTGGGCCAGGTGCCTGGTGGCCAGGCTTTCCTCCTGTAAGACTGAGTGGGTACTTTGTGCCACGTTAATTAGCAAGAGGGTTTTGTTGGGAAGATACGCTGAGCTGATGTGATTATCAGCGTGTTGGTGCCGCTTGATCATCACCAGCCAAATCAGTTATTAATAGGATGGTGACCTAAGGGCAGTTGTCTGCTTTCATCCCTACGTTGACCAGTGAGCACTCTGTGGTAGGGAAATCTTTTCCTGTTCACTGATTGTGTGTGTCCTATGATTCAGCCAGTGGTAGTGGCTACAATCACCACCGATGTTAGATCGCCCCTGGTTGTGCCAGCAGGAGCCCCTAACAAAGGCCTGTTTCTGTGTGTCCCTCAGGACGCCAGCCATGCCCTTCGCTTCCTATGGCCTCCACCACACCAGCCTCCTGAAGCGACATGTCTCTCATCAGACGTCTGTGAACGCAGACCCCGCCTCCCATGAGATCTGGAGGTCCGAGACTCTACTCCAGGTGAGAGTGAGGAGGCCCTTCTCATCTTCTATTTCAAAATAAACTGCCCAGCCACCTTCTGCCCCAGGCGACAGAGGCTTAAACACCATCCACACCCCAAGAGTGCCTCTAAATTGTTGGTGTTTTCCTGCTGTGACTTGGAGAAGTGAGAGTAGAAGGAATGTGCCAACCTGTGTAACCTGCTTGTCACCGGTAGTGCTTTTCATCCCAGGATTCACTGGTCATGGAGTTTTGTTTTTCTTGTGGTGTGAGTGCTACTCAGTTTCCGGTGGATCCACACAAAGGCTTGCCCCACACCGCACGTCTCCCATCTGCTCTCACGTTGCTGGAGATGTTTCATTTGGATATTAAGTCCCTGCCCCAGGAGTGTTTTTATACCACTGGCCAGAGAAGGGTTACACCTGGGTTGGCCGGCAGCCTCTATCCCTTCCGGGTTGGGGGATCCGAATGGGAGGTGGTAGGGCCCCTTGTCTGCCCCTTGTGCAGGCTCCTGCCTCTCTTGCAGGCTTTGACTGGCTCCCTCCCAGGGTGCAGCGCTGCCCACCTCTCGGGCCAGGCTGTCTCTTCCAAATACACCTTGGAGAGGTTCAGCTGGTACTGACTCTCAACTCTGGGGTGGAGTTGGTAGCCAGGAACATCACTTACGGACAGCCTGATGCGTGGATAAGATGGGATTCTGTCCTTCCTGCCTCGTATATAACTCTTGGTGTATGGGCTGCTACACTTTCAGCAGCCTCCATGTCGTTGTTGAGACAGCACCAGGAGATTGGACGGCTGGACTCATCGTGCCTGTTCACAGAGGAGCTGTGGTGCTTCAGATGGCTCCCAGCTAATGTGGACTCCGGGCTGTGCCAGCCCCTGAGGAGGGCCAGGGGCCAGGACACAGGCTTATGGGGCAGAAATGCTGGAGGGTTGTTTCTTGGACTAGAACGCTAATGCTCTTTTTTTTTTTAATGTATTTATTTATTTGACAGAAACACAGCTAGAGATGGAACACAAGCAAGGGGAGTGAGAGAGGGAGAAGCAGGCTTCCCACTGAGCAGAGATTCCCAGGATAAAGCTCTGAGCCAAAGGCAGAAACCTAATGACTGAGCCACCCAGGCGCCCCAAGAACGCTAATACCCCTCTTCCTCTTCCTCCTCTTCCTCTTCTTCCTTCTCTTCTTCTACCTCCTCTTCCTCTCCCTCTTCTTCTTCTTCTAAAGATTTTATTTATTTACTTGACAGAGAGAAACACAGCAAGAGAGGGCACACAAGCAGGGGGAGTGAGAGGGAGAAGCAGGCTTCCCGCCGAGCAGGGAGCCTGATGCGGGGCTAGATCTGGGGACTCTGGCTGGGATCATGACCTGAACCAAAGGCAGACACTTAACAACTGAGCCACCCAGGCGCCCTTCTTTCTTCTTTTTTATTGAAGAAAAAGTTTATTTGAGTTGCGGTAAAATATACATGACATAAAATTTATCATTTTAACTATTTGTAAGTATGCAGTTCAGTAGCATTACATATGTTCATATGGTCATGGAAAGAAACTCCAGAACTTGCTCATCTTATAAAACTGAAACTGCAGCCATTAAACAGAAGTTTCCCATACCCCCTCTTCCCAGCCCCTGGCCCCCTCCATTCTGTTTTCTGCATCTGTGATTTTGGCTAGGACCTCGCAGAAGCGGAATCATAACAGTACTTAACGCTTTTCAGGACTGACTGGTTTCCCGTAGCAGAGCGCCATCAAGGTTCATCCATGTGGTAGCACGTTGCCACATTTCTTTTTAAGGCTCAGTAATGCTCTGTCATGTGGACCTACCACTTTTCTGTGTTTCCATTCATTTGTGGATGGGCACTGGGGTTGCTTGCACATTTTTGGCATTGTGAATAGTTCCATTGTAAACACAGATGTACAGAAATCTCTTAGACACTCTGATTTCACTTCTTTTGGCCATGTACCTTGAAGCAGAACTGCGGATTGTGTGGTAATTCTGCTTAATGCTCTGAGGAATTGCCGTACTGTGTTCCTCGGCGGCTGCTCTGTTGAACGTTCCCACCAGCGGTGCACAGCCGTGCCGAAGCCCATCATGTTCTGGTTTTGATTAGAGCCCCCCTAATGGATGTGAGGCAGTAGCTCCCGGTGGTTTTGGTTTACACTTCCCTCATCGTTGGTGATGTTGAGCATCTTCTCGTGTCCTTATTGGCCATTTGTATGTCGTCTGGTGAAATGTCTGTTCAAGTCTGTTGCCCATTTTTGAATTGCGTGACTTTCTTTACTTGTGGTTGGGTTGTAGGAGTTGTCTGTATATTCCAGATGCCCGTTCCTCCTCACATACATGATTTGTAAATACTTTTCCCGTCCTGTGGGTGGTTCTTTTCACTCTGGAGAGTGTCTTCTGTGCGCAGATTTTTTTTTTAATTTTCACGATGTCCGATTTACCCATTTTCTTCTGTTGTCTGTGCTTTTAGAGTCCTAGCTAAGAAATCAAGGCCAAATCCAATGTCATAAAGATTTCTCCCCACACTTTCTTCTGAGAGTTCTTTAGTTTTAGCTCTTACACATAGGTCTCTGATCCATTTTGAGTTATTTATTGATTCCAGTGGAAGATAGGGGTCCAATTTCATTCATTCATTCATTTATTTATTTATTTGACAGAAACACAGCGAGAGAGGGAACACAAGCAAGGGCAGTGAAAGAAGGAGAAACAGGCTTCCCACCGAGCAGGGAACTCTATGCAAGGCTTGATCCCAGAACTCTGGGATCATGACCTAAGCCGAAGGCAGATGCTTAATGACTGAGCCACCCAGGCGCCCCCAAATTCATCTTTTGCATGCAGATATCCAGTGTTTCCTGCACAGCTTGTCGAAAGGAACTGCCCTTTGAATAGTCATGACACCCTAGATGAAAATCATTTGACCACCCAGTGCTCTCTTGCAGGTTTTTGTTGAAATGTGGCTTCATCATTATTCCTTGGAGATGTACCAAAAAATGCAGTCCCCTCATGCCAAGGTACGTTGCACTTTTCCATCCCGTCTGCTCTGGCCCTGGTATGCCTGGCCCACCTGCTACTTCTTGTCCTTTATCTCAGCTAGTTTTCAAGGGCTGGTTTTCAACCACCATCCCTTACTCCAGTGCTGGACAGCAGGCAGGTTTGTTTCTGTGATGGGCTCCCACCGTGAGGGCTGGAGGCCTGTCCTCTCGGGGGCCCTCCCACGCTACCTCCAGAGCCCCCTCCCTGGCAGCCGGAATGGATGAGGTTCTGGTGCTCATGCTATGGGGGCAGGAGAGATCGGATGCTCTGGGAGTCATAGCTGGGTCTGTCCCGTCTACCGGCACGGCGCCTCCTGCTTTCCTGCCGAGGCGTCCCCCAGCAGACCTCGCTCCCCTTGGTGCCCACACTGCCATCTCCCTCCTCCAGAGCAGCGGCAGGCAGCCCTCTGTGCAGTGGGTGGGATCTGATGCCTTCCTGCATGTGGCCTAGCCTGTCTCCTCCTTTCCCTGCCTTCCCTCCCAGGGCAGCATGCTCATTTGCAGAGGCGTGGAGGCAGCTGTGTCCCCGAAACCTCCCCTGGGTTGCCGTGCCCAGGGCCAGCTGCTGCCTGGACTCGTCAGGGCAGGACAGCTCTGTCTGCGTGATCCACAGCTTCTTTGCGCTTCTGGGCTGCCTGTTGGGTGTTGCTTTTGTGGCTGCCAGACAGAGTGCTTGAGAGACTCCTTAAGAATTAAGACTCTGGGGGGCGCCTGGGTGGCTCAGTTGGTTAAGCGACTGCCTTCGGCTCAGGTCATGATCCCGGAGATCCGGGATCGAGTCCCACATCGGGCTCCCTGCTCGGCGGGAAGCCTGCTTCTCCTCCTCTCACTCCCCCTGCTTGTGTTCCCTCTCTGGCTGTGTTTCTCTCTGTCAAAAAAAAAAAAAAAAAAAAAAGAATTAAGACTCTGGGCCTGAGACTCGTACGGGTGGCCTGTGACCTTCCCTCTGCGAACCCAGCGTGGGGCTGGGATTGTTTCCCTGCTGCAGAGTCTCGGCCACCAGCTCTGCTTCCCTGCCCCTGCTCTCTGCTGCATACCAGTTTGGGGAGCAGCCCCCAACTGCTGCTCTCTTAAAGTACAGAATGCCCCAGATCTCTGTCCTTGGCCCCACATGGAGTCAAGAGGGAAAGCCAAGACTCCCTCTTGGGCCCTTGGCGATACCGAGGACTTGCATGTTCCTGGCTGGTGCGCGGCGGTTGGGGAGGGCCGGGCTTCACCCCTCGGGTCCCGGGGGACACACTCAGCCCCAGTGCATGTGGCTTGGTCTTAGAGACGCAGAGGCCGCTTTGCTGTGTTGCCTTCCTGGCTGCTCATTCTGTCCTCTGTGTTAGCGCGAGCATACTCACTGTGATGTTTAGCAGATCTGCCTGTCACCAAGGCCCTCTAGGCTGACTGTCACCTGGGAGGGGCGGTGGGCTACACCTGCTGGGGCAGGGGGGGGCCTTCCCCTTCTTCCCCACCTTTGCTTCCTCTTGGCCAGACCACAGGGCGGGTGAGAGCTGCGCAGAATGGCTGGTAGTGTGGGAACGACCAGGAAGCCCCTACCAGGCACCCGATGGGGTTTTTTTGTTTTTGTTTTTGTTTGCCTCCTGTTGAGGCTGAACTCAAAACTGCAGTAGACCTAGTGTGTGGGAGGTGGAGACAGACAGCGTAGGAGGTCTCCTTCATCCAAGGCTCCTTGTCATCTCCCCAGGCCTGTCCTGTGCCATGTGGAATCCTAGCCTTCAAGGTCCCTGTTACTGGATTTTGGAGATGTAGGAAATGCAGCTCCAAGAGGTCCCACGGGGCTTCCACATCTAGCCTGGGTCCAGAGTGGATGCCTGCTCCCTAGAACCCAAGCCTCTGCCCCACCCCAACTTACTGAGCAGGGCTCCTGGAGAGCCAGATGGTCACCCAAGTGTGCACACTCCTGCGGGCCACTGTGAGGCCTGCCCGGCGTCCTGTAGGCTGGCCAGGTCCCCGGCAGGGGAACCGTGTGCCCCCTGATTCCCACTGAGCTGAAGCTGAGCCTGGGGTCTGGCCCAGAGGAAGGCCTTGAATGGCGGCCCACTCCTTGCTGTGCTCCTTCCTGCCCTTGCTCTGCGTGTCTCTGGCTGCGCCTGTCCCCTCAAGGACTGGCACACGCGTTCTGACCTCTCCTGTGTGCGGCATGGGCTCGGTGGGAGGCGTGGCCTGCACCCGGCAAGATGTGTGCCAGGGCCAGCTCTGGGATGTGCTTGGCTGAAGGGGCCTGCTTCAGCAGAACCTGTCACTGTAGGGGGAATGGCAGAGGGTGGGGTAGGGGTGGACAGCTGTGCCATCTCGGCTGTCCTCACCCCTGGCCCAGGCTGTCCCAGCCTCGGGGTTCCAGCTGCCTCTGGGTGTATGTGGCCATGGCCAAAGTCTCGGGGTCTTGTTGGGACTGGTGAAGGGCGCTGTGCCTGCAGCTGGGGAGTCCTGGTGAGGAGGGAGAGGTGGGTCTTCCGGAATTGGAACCCATGAGTGTTTGTGCCACCTTTAACAGTGTCCGGAGCGTGGGATGTGGAGGATGTCAGGCCTGGTGGGCTGAGCCTTGCTTCCTGGGAATCAGCCCCCACAAAGAGAACCATTCAGGAGGGGCCACGGACTGGGGCTTTGATTACTACGAACTGACCACATCATATATCAGTTTGGTAAATTTTTTTCTGGCACAACCCAGGGAAGTCTGATAAATGACATATTTTTCTTCCCTGAGCAGAGGGGTCTCCATTAGGAATGGACTCCTAAACGTTTCTTTTCAGAGCCTCAGGGCCTTCAGGGCCTAGATGGCGGCAGCGTGTCCCGGCAAGGCCCCCGGGCTCCTGGCGGGGTGCAGCGTGCCCACTCTGCACACGTGGGGGCCAGGGAGGGCAGGACCTTGTGGCAGGAAAGTGAGTCAGGCTGAGCCCCGGGGGCTAGAGGGGAGGGACCTTCAGGCTGCCCAGGTGACCTGGCAGGTGGAGGAGCAGCCCTCGGGCCAGGCTCTGTCCTCCCTCGAGGAGGGCCCCCTGCGGCTGTTGAGAGGGTGGCTCGCACCCCCGGCCTGAGGCCGCGGGGCTCTGATGGTGTGGATTGTCACTGATGCGCTTTTGTTTTTTGTTTTTTGTTTTCTCTCCTTATTCCTGGGCTCACTTTTGTCTTTCTCTCCCTGCTGTCCCCTCCCCGGTCTCTCCCCTCCTGTCCCCTGCCCTGCCCTCCACCCTCTCTGCTCTTCTCGGCTTCTCTGCTCTGTTGTCTCTCAGTTGGAGGTTCTGCACTACCGACTCAGTGTCTCCAGCGCCCTCCACAGCCCTGCCCAACCCAGCCTCCAGGCCCTCCACGCCTACCAAGTACTGGCTGCTCTGCTCTCGTTCCGTTTCACCCCTGCCCTTTGGTGTGAGCCATGGAGCGCATGGCAGTGCAGTGGTAAAGCGAGGGGCTGGCTGCAGGCCGGCTGGGGTGGCTCAGACCAGTTCCACGCAGAGCCAGGCCGGTGTGTGTGGGGATGGTGGCCAGTGTCCCGTCTTTGGCCTGCCCTGGCCCTTGGCTCGGCACACTAGCACAGGTTCGGGGCTGGGGCTGCAAGATCTGGCCGGCCAAGCCCCAAGCCAAGCAGAATGTGCAAGCTCTTGGGAGTCAGTGGCTTCTGGTTGGAGCGGGTGGAGACAGTGCGGTCTTTGCAGCGGCCTTCCTCACCCACGGTACGGGCCTGGCACTCAGGAACTCACTGAGCACAGGGGAGCCCCCAGGGCCCATGGTGGCGTGGCTCTGCTGACCCCAGGCCTCTGTGAGGCCAAGGGCTGGGGAGGACCAGGCCTAGGCCCTCCAGCTTGGAGAGGCTGTCGATCCCTGAGCACGCCGGGCCCTGGCCTCTTGTGGACTTGTGCGCTTCTCCAGGGGCGGGCAGAAGTGAGCGAGAGCCTCGTGGAGACCAGTCTGCTTTAGGCAGAGATGACCAGTGTGGACAGATTCAGGGTTGGTAGGTAGAGTGCAGAGCTGCAGGCTGTTTCAGGGTTGGTGGAGTCTGGTCGCTCACCAGTTCATGAGATGAAGGCCGGGAATCCGGGCGGAAAGCAGGCATCTAGATCCTTGCTCAAGGCCGGGGATCTCCCGGTCCCCCTCAGTGGGAGCACGCCATGACACTTAACCTGATATTTGAGCGCCAGGTGAGAAACCGGGTTTCCGGGGATGGGGTGGTGAGCACCACAGGGTTCGAGCTCGGAAGCACCAGCGGCTGGGAGGAAGGAAGAGAGTGGCCCAGGAGGGCCGGCAGTAGCGGGCTGAGCACCGAGGCGGATGGCACTCCAGCCTGTGTTGGGGAAGCTCACTCTTGGCAAAGAGCAGGATCCCTAGAGAAACGTCCATAGCGGGAAGGGTCGCTTAGCTAAGGGCTGGGGCCAGTGAGAAATGCCAGGGGCTTTGGGAAAGTGTCCCTAAAGGGCATGTACGGCTGTGGCTCCTGTGGGATTTGGCTCATGATGGGGGGAGGTGGTGGGAGGAAAGGTTTGGCTTCCCCCGCGGGAAGACGGCCCGATGGGCTTCCAGTGTGACGGGCAGGTCCTGTGCAGAAGAGGTGCAGTCCCCCTTCAGCTCTGGGCTTTGTCCTCTGTCACGGAGATAGTGGCGGGATTGGTGAGGGACCAGGAATGAGAAGGGGGGACTCCCGGAGTGGGGGCATTAGTGCCCTCTGAAATTTCATTATTATGAAAATATCTAATACTTTTTTCTTCAAATGCTGCAAATTCATCACGCAAAAACATAAACACATGGGGAAGTAGCAGCAGGTCTCCTCCCGAAGCCCCGTAGCTCTTTGTGCGGTGGACTGAGCCACGGGGCGTGTTGCCCGGGCCCACAGAGGCAGCTCCGTGGCAGGGAGAGCCGAGAGCACGGCGCCGTGAGTGGTGGCAGGTGGTGGCGGGGTGGCGGGGCCGTGCGGGAGGAGTGGCCTCTGCCAGCCACAACGCTGCTCAGAATTTGGGCGAGGCTCTGGTCTGTGCAGGCCCCAGAGGCCTGGGGGTGGTGAGAGTGGGGAGAGGAGCGTGTCTGCCCGGGCACCCCAGAGCTGGGAGCTGCTCTCCGCCACCCAACAACCAGCGGGCAGGTTGTCCTCTCAGGTCTGAGTCCTAAAGAGCCCACGTGAACTTGGCGAATCGGAACCTCAGCCCACAAGATTGAGAAGGTCCATTAGCAGTTGAAGGGCCACCCCAGGCTGGGCCCCCAGCTGGCGGGGCCAGGAAGGGGAGGAAAGGAAAGGTGGAGTTTGCAGCAGCAGAAGGAACTGGGGAGTATTTCTGCCTGAAAATGGAAGCCAGGGGCCCCAGGGAGCTGTCTCCACACCCCGGAGGCCAGCAGGAGACTAGGAGTCTCGATCCAGCGGGGGGCCGGGGGGTGGTGTGCCGGCCTGCCTTGCCCTCTGCTGCTCCTCCTCTGGCTGGCCAGGAGGTGGGGACCCCTGAGGGCTTGGGCGGGCAGCAGGGACCCAAGTGTCAGCCGGGGAGGGTACGAAGAAGGGTGTGAAGCCCACCATGAAGCCTGTGCAGGCATGTTTCGGCTTTCTGTGCGCGTACCGAGCCGTGGGCTGTGCTGCCTGGGCCTGCTGGTGCCCTGTGCAGGCTTCAGTGCCCTCCACAGGTCTCTGAGCCAGCCGGAGAGGCACAGGGAGGGGCCTGGGGGTGGCCCACACGTCCCGTTGGGGGAGAAACGGTTCTGGCCTGGGTCCTGATGCCCCGCCCCCCCACTAGGAGTCCTTCATGCCCACCGAGGAGCACGTGCTGGTGGTGCGCCTGCTGTTGAAGCACCTGCACGCCTTCTCCAACAGCCTGAAGCCCGAGCAGCTCTCTCCCTCCGCCCATTCCCACGCCACCAGCCCCCTGGAGGAGTTCAAGCGGTGCGTCCAGGCTCCCATGCCCCTGGCTCGTGGGGTCATGCCCGGGGGGACCTGTCCCTGGAGTGGGAGGAACGAGGGCCTATGAGGCCTCTGCAGGGCGGGGCGGCCGGGCAAGCGCCTTGGGTTTATCTCCCCACCCCCCTCAGGCCTGTCCTTCGAGGCCTGCCCTCTTTGGTGGAAAGAGCCAGACTGGCCAGAGAGAGGTCCCGGTCTTGCCTCTGCCCTGGCTTGTCGCCTCCTCCCCAGCGATGGGCAGAGTGGGAGCACTCCAGTGACCACGTTCCTAGGAACGCCCAAGAAGGCCAGCGGGCTGGGAGCTCCTTCGCTTCCCAGTGGTTCCTTTGTGCCTGGAGACTGAGCTCTGTGCTGTGCCTTCCCACTCTTCCTCCTCTCTGCTCCTTTCCGTCCATCGGAAGGGCTGACCTGGTGGCCGGATTCCTGGGCTGCGTGGGGCCGCAGAGCAGGTGACTGGTGTGTGGCTAGAGGTCGTCACAGGAGCCTCACTGGACTACCCACATGTGTGCTGTGTGTCCTTGGGACATTCCCTCACCTCTCTGGACTTTGATTTCTTTACTGAAAAATGGGGTCCACAACAGGAGGCCTTACTTCCAGGGGGTGCCACCGCTCACCCTGGCAGAGCTGGCCCTTGCCGCGGGAGCCACCAGGCTCACCTGTGGGAGGCCCTCTCCCATCCTCTCCTCTGCAGGGCCGCCGTCCCGAGGTTTGTGCAGCAGAAGCTCTACCTCTTCCTGCAACACTGCTTTGGCCACTGGCCCCTGGATGCGTCGTTCAGAGCTGTGAGTGTCAGCCCCGCCGCGCCGCCTTTGCCTGTGCCCTGTGTGTGCCCAGAGGGGGCGGTCCTGTGGGGCGGACGCAGGAGGGAGTTAGCCATTACTGCCAGGGCCGGGTGGGGAGGCCTTAGGGGGTCACGTTCTGCTTATTTGAATTTCCAGAGCCGTCAGGTACAGAAGAGCTCTGTCCGCCCTGACTCTGACCCCGGTGTCCGTGCTGGGCGGGCTTCCAGCCTCACTGAGCACCTGACCCTCCCGGCCCAGGGGAGGGCTCCCATGCTCTGCCTCCCGAGGGCTGGCAGCGGGGCTCGCCGCCCCAGGGGCTGGCGCTGGCGCATTGTGTGGCAGCTACGTGTGTGTTAAACTGTTCTGACAAAAAAAAAATGTTTTTAATGAACTTCACGGGAGGGTCTGTGGAATGGAGTTCCGTCCTGGGCCCTCTGAGGGTGGTGGGAAGGTGAGAGGGGATGAGAACCTGGTGGCACCCACTGGGGAACCGAGGCCCCACGAGGGTTAGACTCCCCCCTGCCCACCCGCACTGCCTCCCGAGGACTTGGCCCAAGGCCCCGGCCTCACAGCCCCTCAGCACAGGCGTGTCACCAGGTCCTGGAGATGTGGCTGAGTTACCTGCAGCCCTGGCGGTACGCACCCGAGAAGCCGGCTGTGAGCAGCGACTGCCAGCCCCGGGGTGTGTCGGAGAGATGGTGAGCCCCGGCACGATGTTCTCCCAGCCTGGGGGGGCGTGTCAGTCTGCCCCCTCCTCGACTGAGCTGTGTTGCCTGAGCCCCGGGATTGATCTACAGAAACCGCTGGTGGCTGTCCTCTGCGCTGTCCCCTTGCCGCTCTTGTCCACTCAGCCATGTGCTCACCCCCCCCAAACTGCCCTCGACCCCCTCCACCTTTCTGCACCAGCACTCTGCCACAGAGGCCTTGTCTTCTTGGGAAGGGCTCATCCCGTGGAGGACTGTGTCATCCCTGGTCCCTCAGCCACCGGGAGGTTGTGGCTGGGGAGGGTCCGGAAGCCAAGGAAGATGGCGGGGGGGAGGGGGGGAGCTGTAGCGCCTGACACACCGCCGCGGTGCCCAGGGCGCCCTTCGTGCAGGAGAACTTACTCATGTACACCAAGCTCTTCGTGGGCTTCCTGAGCCGCGCGCTCCGCACCGACCTGGTCAGCCCCAAGAATGCACTCATGGTGTTCCGAGTGGCCAAAGTCTTTGCCCAGCCCAACCTGGCTGAAATGATCCAGAAAGGTAAGCCCTTAGCCAGTGCGGAATGGCACTTGGGGAGGGACCCACGGAGCCTGCGAGGGCTGCCCCGTGCCTTCCCCACGGCCCATCAGGCTGGGCGGGAGCTGTGGGGCTGCCCGAGGGCGGGGAGGCAGAGTTCAGAGCTCTGTCTCCCTGCTGACTCTCGGCGGTAGCATCAGAAGCCTCCGTTCCTGTCCCATCTTGGATGGCTCTGTCAGGTGTTAGCTTCTCTGGCTTTCCTTTGTGAACGTTGGCCTTCCCGTGGAGATCGCCCCTATGGGGGCTTCAGGAGTGGGCCCCTGCCCCTTGGGAACCTCCATGGGCGCCGTGGAAGCTGAAGCCGGACTCGTGTCATGCTTTCCAGGGGAGCAGCTGTTCCTGGAGCCCGAGCTCGTCATCCCACACCGCCAGCACCGACTCTTCACGGCCCCGCCCTTCACCGGGAGCTTCCTGTCCTCGTGGCCGCCAGCCGTCACCGACACTTCCTTCAAGGTGAAGAGCCACGTCTACAGCCTGGAGGGCCAGGACTGCAAGTACACTCCGATGTTTGGGCCTGAGGTCCGGATGCTGGTGAGTGGGGGCTCCCCCAGGCCCCCTGGCCGGGCCCTCCGGAAGCTGTGGGAGTGGCAGAGGGGAGGGAGGAGCGGTGAGGTTGGGTGTCTCCTGGACATTGCTCTCCTCCTGCCCTTTTTTCCCATCGAGGTCTAATTTTTTTGATAATAAAGACAACGTGTGCTGGAAAGCCTTCATGTTTAGAATATGCACGTCTAGGTCTTAAAAACTCCTTGCCCCCTGCTGGCCTGCTGGGGGCACCCCCAGGGCCACCTGTCCGTGTTCTGGGGGCCGGCCCGGCCGGGCTGGCTGACCGCCGCGTGCCCCGCAGGTCCTACGCCTGGCCCAGCTCATTGCGCAGGCCAAGCAGGCGGCCAAGTGCATCTCCGACCAGTGTGGGGAGAGCGTGCCCGGCCGTCCCTTTCTGTCGTGGCTGGGCTTCTACTCTGCAGACACGAATGGTGGCTACCCAGCCAACGACCTGGACGAGATGGGGCAGGACAGCGTCCGCAAGACTGATGAGTACCTAGAGAAGGCCCTGGACTACCTGTGCCAGATGTTCCGAGTACGGGCTGCGAGGGCTGCCCCTCCCTGGCACCCACTCCTGTGCCCCCTGCCCCCCCATGGGAGCCCGTGGGAGGTGTGACCTATACTGGCGATATCATGTCTGGGTCACTCACGGTCACTCTTTGAGGCCCAGGGCTGTGGCCCCGTCGCCTGCCTCCACCCAGAAAGCGACAGCGGGACACAGCGCAGTCTGCTCAGAGTACTTCGTCCCCAACAGCTCAGCGAGGCCCAGCTCGCCCAGCTCACGCTCGCCTTGGGGACGACGCAAGATGAGAATGGGAAGAAGCAGCTCCCAGACTGTATTGTGGGAGAGGATGGGCTCATCCTCACACCCCTTGGCCGGTACCAGGTAAGGGCCACGTCCTGGATGGCTCCTCCCAAACCCCCATTGCCTCAGACACGTCTGCCTGGGTGCGTCTGCGGGCCTGCCCACTCGGCCCGGGTCTCCCCTGGGGCTCGCCTCTCGTCCTGCTTCTAGATCATCAATGGGCTGCGGAGGTTCGACATCGAGTACCAGGGGGACTCGGAGCTGCAGCCCATCCGGAGCTACGAGATCGCCAGCCTGGTCCGCGTGCTCTTCCGGCTGTCGTCCGCCATCAACCAGAGGGTGAGTGCTGAGGGCGGGGCCCCCCGTAGAAAGAGGCCAGGTGAGCGCGCGGCCCTGCCCACGCACACTCCCCATGCCTCTGTCTGCGCCCCAGTTTGCAGGCCAGATGGCAGCCCTGTGTGCCCGGGCCGACTTCCTCGGCAGCTTTTGCCGCTACCACCTCACGGAGCCCGGGCTGGCGGGCAGGCACCTGCTGAGCCCCGTGGCTCGGGGGTCTGCAGCCAGCCGTGTCCGGGGCCCGAGGCTCAGCCTGCGCTTCCTGGGCAGCTACCGCACGCTGCTCTCGCTGCTCCTGGCTTTCTTCGTGGCCTCCCTGTTCTGCATCGGGCCCCTGGCCTGCGCCCTGCTCCTCATGCTGGGCTACTTCCTCTACGCTGTGGCCATGACGCTACTGACCGAGCGGAACAAGCTGCACCAGCTCTGACCTCAGGCCGGGCGCTGCCCACCAACCCCTCGCTGGAGCCTGGGAGGCCACCTCCGAGCACCGGGATGTTTCCCGCAGCCATGGAGCCATGCGCAAAACAGGGAGGGTGTGGTCCCAGCCAGGCGAGGACGAGTGTGGCATCAGTGGGTCTGTTACTCTCCCAGGACAGCCGTGGACCCGGCTGCTCGCTCCTCCCTGCTCCCCTTGGCCCCGGGCCCCGCGGTGGCGGGGCCCTCGAGCCCCTCTCTGCCCTGGCCATCCTGGGTTGAGCTGTGCGAAGCTTTGGAGGCAGTGCTTCCCGGGTGGGGCCTCACCGTCTGTCGGGCCGGCAGGGTCTCCCTTCCCTGGTGACAGCGGGACGGGAGCTCGGCCTCTGATTCCAGGGAAGAATCCCCAGCCCTGGAGGTCTCCGAGAAAGTCCAAGGCTGGTTCTGTGTTCCCGACTTTAAGGCGAGACTCTTCCATCCCATTTGGTAAAGTCTTCCCCGCCACTCTAGGGCTGGGCCGTACCATTCCGCGTTGTGGGAGGAAAGGTCGTTCAGGAGCACAGATGCTTCCTGGGACGGTGCCTCACCCCGTCTCCCTCCGCGCCCCCAAGCCATTAAGCATGTCACTTGGTGGTGGCCCAGCCTCACTGCCTAGTCGGGACAGGTGCTCGTGTCCCATTGGCAGATGGGACACGGAAGGGCCGCGGGGGTCGGGCAGCGTCTGACCTGCAACCAAAGATGGTCACTGGCATTGTGTCTTCAGTAAAATCAGGTGCAAAGGCCCTAACTTTCTTATGACATTTAAATGTCCGATTACACATTCATGGTCAGAAGTCATCCCCACAGGGACTCAGGCACTTTCGTTCATCATACGGGTGACGCACCAGAGAAAACATCTCAACTGTCATTTTAAACCAACTCTTGGTTTCTGTTTTGGTTTTTAAGTTTTCAAACTGTAAATGTCTGAGTTTCGTATTTCGATGGAAACTCCGAATAATGGCGCTCTGGGCCTGTGACCAAAAATCAGACCACGTTTGTAACCGACCACAGATCTGAATAAACCTGCTCTGGCTCCTCGGGCTTCGGGTGCCGGGGCTCAGCCCCTAGCGCAGTTACCCTGACGGTTCCCCCAAATGGTTCAGGGATGGCAGAGGGCAGGCGCCCCGGAGCTCCGGCTCCCCAGAGTCGGCCTCAAAGCAGGGAGAATTTTGCCTTCCATTTGGCATATCAGAGTTGGCCAGGGTACAAAAAGCAACCCTGGAGCGTGAGTCGAACTTTCTATGGCTTCCGGAAGCTCGGAGGGTCGTGCGTGCCGCTAGGAACTGAAATGCGCCCCGACCAGCCTCGTTTGGCGTGCTTAGCCAGGCCCCCTGTCCTGGAGAGGACAGTTGCTTCTGTCAGATTCGTGGAAATGAGAGGTCGTGATTTCTACAAGTTCAATGGTGACAGATGAGTGGCTTTTGTCCCCAGGCCCATTAGGAGAAGGGATGTGAGCACACAGGGATGATGGTCTGGGGTCCAGTGGCACCGTCTGCCCACGAGGCCTTCCCAGCTTCCCGTGACGTCCACCCTGCCCATCGCCCTCCACTTTTCCATGGCTTCCCTCGTCCACGTCTCTCTGGTGCCTTGTTTTCACCTGAAAACATTCTCCAACACCCTAAAAGCAAAAATGGTGTTCACTCCACCAATGTGTCTGTGAGACGGCCACCTGCTGTGTGCACCCTGCGTGGTGCTCGGCACCCAGAGGGAGCAGGCCAGAGGCTGGAGCTCCTGTTGGCCCGGGACTTTGTGCTGCAGTCCAGCAGCCACAACGAGGGTCAGGGAGGGGCTGGTTCCAGTGGTCGGGGCCTGGGAGGGGATGCGGGGAGAGTGGGGGCGAGGGGGGGTTCAGCATGGCCCACCGCGCTCCGTGGCCCCTGCCGCAGGAGTAGAGCCCCTTGCCAGGGGGCTGCTATTCAGGGGAGGGCAACGGGGACCCTACCTGCATAAGGACTCCAAGTTAGTTTGCAAGAGCTCTCGCACAGTTTGAGAAAGGCTGTGGGACAGGCGCAGAGGCAGGGGGGCCTTGGAGTCACAGCTTGCTCGGGAAGCAGGGCCAGCAGATCTGTCCATAGCACAAGGAAAGGGTGAATGACACCTGACAGCAGAGGCTGCAGGGCCTGGCTGGGGGGGTCAGTTGGGGTTCCTGCCTGCTGGAGCCTCACCTCCTGCTAACTGGCTTGCCCCCGTGACGCCTGCTCACCCCTCAGCCCCAACTCCCACCAGAGGGCTAAATGCAGACACCTTGGGCCACGTGGCCCGGGCCTGCTGGTGGCAGTGGGCACAGGCAGCGTGGCTGTGGGGCCCCTGGAGGCTTCTGAGACTCGCCCCTCCCGCGACCCCAGTGGCCCCGGCTCTGATTGCTCGGTATGAGTGAGCCACGGACAAAGGCTCTGGATTCGGGAGGAATCCCGTGCTTACCCCTTTGATGTTCAAGAGTAGACGAGACCCGCCGGGTGGATAACCAGCCCTCAGTTGTAACTCAACGTTTCCAAGAGGCGAGAGGGGACTCGTGTAGCTTTCGCTTTAAAAATTGAGCGGGCTTTGCTTGACTCTGAAAACCAGAATTCCTAGTGTCATTTTCTCAAACACCTAGTGACCAAAATAGATCAAATTATTTCCCAGCCTCTCACCCTCAAGAATTCCTACTTTTTCCCATCTGATATTCCAGCTATGAGAACAGCCAGTGACTTTAATATCCATGTGACTTGCGACTGCCTTTTATTTTTGTCAAGATTTGACTTTGAGAGAGCACACCTATACATGAGCAGGGGAGGGGGCGGGCAGAGGGAGAGGCAGGCTCCCCACTGAGCAGGGAGCCCAACATGGGGCTCAATCCCGGGACCCTTTAGATCCTGACCTGACTCAGCCACCTAGGCACCCTGCCTTTTTTTTTTTTTTTTAAGATTTATTTGAAAGCGGGGGTGGGGCAGGGTACGGAGCGAGTCCCAAGCAGACTCTGCACCGACAAGGGGCTCTCTCTCACAACTGTGAGATCATGACCGGGGCCAAAACCAAGCATCAGACGCTTAACCTACAGAGCCACCCAGGCGCCCCCGTGAGTCACCACCGCCTTCAGAGGTGAGAAGGATGCAAAGAAGCCAGGGAAGAGAGTCAGTGCCTTCCAGCCATGGCGAAAGGCTGGCACAGAAGAGCTGAGGGGTCGCCGCACCCAGATGGATGGGCAGCGGGGGAGGGGAGGCTCGGGCAGCCGGGCAACCGCTTTCACTCTCTGTCTGGGGTCTTCTTGCCGGGACCCGTCCGCAGCCGCCTTCCTCCAGCCAGCTGTGTTCACCCCTCGGGGAACAGCCTCTTTAGGGAGAATCGGACCTAGGAGACCTGCCACTCCCCACCTGTGCCATCCGAACGCCGACACGGCATTTCCCAGTGTGTGGTCAAAGCACTTCACTCTTGTGATGCGCAGGTGAAAAGCTGCCCAAACCTGGGCCACTGTGTCTCCCACAGCGGACATGGGCACCTCGTGTTTGACAGAACGCGGCCTGGGAGGCTCTGACTTCATGCATCTGAAATCTCTTCCTTTAAGGATCCATGTTCCATGTGATGCAGTAGATTGGGTAAAGCAAGCCTTCTGCCCGGGCTGGCTGCAGACAGCTCCTCACTCACTTCCTGCACCCGACCTTTCTGGGTGGGCATGCTGCTGGGTTCACCTGGCTGACGTGGGCAGCCTGCTCCTCAGGGCAGGTCTCTGAGGTCTCCTTGGTTCACCTCCTTCCATAGCCAGCTGACGCCCACCCAACCCGGAAGGCCATCCGTCATCGCTGCCTTGAGGAAACCTTGCCTGGCCTCCACCTCCCCTCTTCCTGGGCTGGATTCAGTGCCCTCCTTGGTACTCATCGCCACCAATGGGCAAATGAACGTGAAGAGGGATTTGGTTATCGCTTGCTTCGTGGTGGTCACTTCGGAGTGCTGAGTCAGTACCTCTAAAGGATCTCTAGCTCGTGTCTTGGCTCCTTGCAGATGTTTTACTCATCTTTCTGACTCCAGCACCATGCGAGTATACAGCAGCTGCCCAATAAATATGTCTCACAAATACTATACCTATTTTTTTGAGAGGGAGGGGCGCGGCAGAAGGAGAGACTTTTATTTTATTTATTTGACACAGAGAAACATAGCTAGAGAGGGAACACGGGCAGGGGGAGTGAGAGAGGGAGAAGCAGGCTTCCCGCCGAGCAGGGAGCCCGATGTGGGGCTCAATCCCAGGTCTCTAGGATCATGACCCAAGCCGAAGGCAGTCGCTTAACCAACTGAGCCACCCAGGCACCCCAAAAGATTTTATTTATTTATTTGACAGAAACCACAGCTAGAGAGGGAACACAAACAGAGAGAGTGAGAGAGGGAGAAGCAGGCTTCCCACCAAGCAGGGAGCCCGATGTGGGACTCGATCCCGGGTCTCCAGGATCATGACCTGAGCTGAAGGCAGTCGCTCAACCAACTGAGCCACCCAAGCGCCACCCAGAAGGAGAGACTCTTAAGCAGGTTCCACACCCAGCATGGAGCTCAATCTCCCAAATCTGAGATCATGACCTGAGCTGAAATTAAGAGTCAGACATTTAAGCAATTGAGCCATCCAGGTGCCCCCAATAAATACTATACCTATTATATACATGTCCAGCCCCTAACATCTCTGGAATCACAATGTAAATGACTCCAATGAGTTAATTTCTACACAAGTAGAAAAATATTGGGGTGGGGAAGGGGTTCTTCAGTCCAAGGTTGAACAAAAATCACCGGGGAAAAAATAGCTGCACTGAAAAAGATCCGTCCTGTCATTCAGGTCATAGACCCAGATAGAAGATCTAAAATTATGAAACTGTTAGGCAAAAGCAGAGAAGTACATCTTCACAACTTTACATTAGTCAATAGTATTTGAGGTATGATACCAAAAGTCTAAATGTCAAAAGAAAAAATAAGTGGGTAAGTGGGTTTTATCAAAACCAAAAAATTTTGTACTGAAAAACGACACTTTTTTTTTTTTTTTTAAGATTTTATTTATTTGACAGAGAGAAACACAGACAGAGAGGGAACACAAGCAGGGGGAGTGAGAGAGGGAGAAGCAGGCTTCCCGCAGAGCAGGGAGCCCAATGTGGGACTCGATCCCGGATCTCCGGGATCATGCCCTGAGCCGAAGGCAGTTGCTTAACCAACTGAGCCACCCAGGCGTCCCGAAAAACGACACTTTCAAAGTGAAAAGACAACCTACGGAATGGGACAAAATATTTCCGAATCATATATCTGATAAAGTGCTCATATTTAGAATATACAAAGAGTTCTTGCAATTCAACAACAAAAAGGTAATAATCCAAATTAAAAATGGGTGAAGGATTTGAAGAGATGTTTCTCCAAAGAAGATGTACAGAAGGCCAAAAAGTACAAGAAAAGATAGCACCAGTAGTCATCAGGAAAACATAAACCAAAACCACAATAAGATACCACTTCACAATCACTGGGATGGCTATAATAAAAAAGACAGTAATAAGAGTTGGCAACATGTTGAGAAGCTGGAACACTCACACGTTGCTGGTGAGAATGTAAAATGGCGCAACATTTATTGGCAATTCTTTGGAAAGGAAACCTGTGGCCAGGAATTCTGCTCCTAGGTATATAACCCAAGAGAAATGGAAACATAGGTCCACACAAGTATATACAGTGTCCGTAGCAACATAATTCACAATAGTCCCAAAGAAGAAACAATCCAGATGTCTGCCAAGTGATGAGGAATGGATAAAATGCTGTATACCCATGCAGTGTAATATTCTTTGGCCATAAAAAGGAATGAAGTCTTTTTTCTATTTATTTATTTATTTCATAAACTCTGTGCCCAACTTGGGGCTCAAACTCACAACCTCGAGGTCAAGAGTCACATGCTCTACCTACTGAGCCAGCCAGATGCCCATGAGTAAATCTTGAAAACATGATGTTAAGTGAAAGAAGCCATTCATAAAAGACCACATATTATGAGATCCTATTTCTCTTTTTTTAGACTTTTTTAAAAGATTTTTTTATTTATGTATTGACAGAGAGAGAGAGATCACAAGTAGGCAGACAGGCAGGCAGAGAGAGAGGAGGAAACAGGCTCCCCGTGAGCAGAGAGCCCGATGCGGACCTCGATCCCAGGACCCCGAGATCATGACCTGAGCCAAAGGCAGAGGCTTTAACCCACTGAGCCACCCAGGCGCCCTTTTTTTAAGATTTTATCTATTTACTTATTTACTTGAGAGAGAAAGTGAGAGAGCACAGTGGGGGGAGTAGCAGAGGGAGAGGGATAGAGAGAAACAAACTTCCTGCTAAGCAGAGAGCCCGAGGGCTCAATCCCAGGACCCCAGTATCATGACCTGAGCAGAAGGCAGGTGCTCAACCAACTAAGCCACCCAGGTGCCCATGTGAGGTTCTATTCATATCAAATGTCCAAAAGAGGGAGACTTATGGAGACAGAAAATAGATTACTGGTTACTCGGGGCTGGGGCAAAGAGAGGCAATGAGGAGTGACAGTGGGCATAGGGCTTCTCTGGAAGAACAAAAATGTTCCAAAATAAGATTGTCGAGGTGCCTGGTTGGTTCAGTTGGAAGAGCATTCAACTCTTGATCTCAGTGTGGTTGGTTAGAGCCCCAGGATGGGTGTGGAGATTACATAAATAAATAAAAACTTGAAAAAGATTGTTTATGGGTACCTGCTGGCTCAGTTGGTTGAGGGTCCAATTCTTGACCCTCAGGTCATGATCTCAGGGTCCAAAGGTTTGAGCCTTGTGTTGGGCTCCATGCACAGCAAGGAGTCTTTTTTGTTGTTGTTTTTTTAAGATTTTATTTATTTATTTGACACAGAGAAACACAGCTAGAGAGGGAACACAGGAGGGGGACTGAGAGAGGGAGAAGCAAACTTCCTGCTGAGCAGAGAACCCGATGTGGGGCTCAATCCCAGGACACTGGGATCATGACCTGAGCCAAAGGCAGATGCTTAACAGCTGAGGCACCCAGGCACCCCACAGCAAGAAGTCTCCTTCTGCACCCCGCCCCGGCCATGCTCATACACATGCTATAAATAAATAGGTAAATAAATAATTTAACAATTGTTTAAAATTGGATTATAATGATGTTGTATGATTTTGTGAATATATAAAAATTGAATATGCTTGTATATTTTTTAAGTTTTTATTTATTTCTCAGAGAGAGATTGGAGACGCAGGGGAAGTGGTAGGCAGAGGGAGAGGCAGGCTCCGTGCTGGGCAAGGGAGCCCAATACGGAACTCGATCTCGGGACCCTCGGATCGTAACCTGAGCCGAAGGCAGATGCTTAACCAAGGCAGATACTGGCGTCCTGGATATGCTCTTAAACAGATGAATTGTAGGTATGTAAACTATATCTCAATAAAACTTTTTAAAATCATCAAGCAAGTCAAATCCTAGGGTGTTTTAACTCTGAGAATATATTCCATGAATTTTATTGTACAGAAATTTTGGAATGTTACTTTTTACTTTATTCAACAAATATCCCTAGCAAGTCCTGACCTCTAAAAGTTTAGAGTCAAAAAGATAAATGTAGGGGTGCCTGGGTGACTCAGTTGGTTGAGTATCTGCCTCCGGCTCAGGTCATGATCCCAGGGTCCTGGGATCGAGTCCCACATCGGCCTCCGTGCTCAGTGGGGAGCCTGCTTCTCCCCCCGCCTGCTGCTTCCCCTGCTTGTGCTCTCTCTCTCTCTGACAAATAAATATATAAAAATCTTAAAACAAACAAAGAGTAGAGTATATGGCATGCTCTGTACCCAAGAAGGGCCGAGGGCAGCAGCAGGAGCAGAAGGAGATGGTCACAGTGGTGGAAGGCTAACTGCTTCTGATCTGCAGGAAGTTTCCTTTCTTTCTCATGAATACAAACAGCCTTTTGAATACTTTCGGAAATATTATTATACTTATCTTTTTAAGTCTTTCCCTGGTTGCTCTATTAGCTCTGTTTCCTCGTGTATTCATTCTTTTTATTGCATTTCTGGTCTCATGGTGCGTTTCCTCAAATACAGGGGGAGTCTCTGTATTCTGTGCTTTTAAGGATCCTTATTTGTGGATGCAGCTTGCGGACAACAGCTCTGGGGGAGAAGGCAGTATTCTACTGTTAGAAAAGTTGTGCTGGTAGGTTACAGATAAGGCGTTTATTAGCTATCAGAGCACTTACTGACCTCTCTGTCTGTTTCATCCTGACAGCATATGACCCTGCCATCTGTTGCGCACCCCAGTCTGAACTTGGCTGAGCTGCCCTAAGAGCCATGCCCTAACGAATCACCAGGTAATTCTCCCTGGAGCCTCTCCTGGCACCTTTTATTCCCCTTGGGGTACAGCCTCCACTGTGCAGAAATTCTCTCTTGCACTGATTTTGGGTAAGGTTCCCTGTAGACTCATCACTCTATAAATGTGACACTGTCTGCTTTTCCTCTTTCGTGCATTTCTCAGTTTCCAGTGTGCTAATGATGCCCCCCCACTTTCCAGTGCATTGATAATTCAGTGAAGTAGTATTACTCCTTGAGCTACAACGGTATGGACTGCAGGGGTCCACTTATATGCGGATCTATTAAAGAATTTTTGTTTATTTGAGGCGGGAGAGAGAGAGCACAGGTGGGTGGAGGGCAGTGGGAGAAGGAGACTCCCCGATGAGAGGGGAGCCCAAAGTGGGGCTTGATCCTGGGATCCTGGGATCATGACCTGACCTGAAAGCAGACGCTAACCAACTGGGCTGCCCAGGCGCCCCAGGGATTTTTTTTAAATATAAATAAAGTACAGTAAATGTATTATCTCTTCCTTATGATTTACCTTATTTTTTTTAAAGATTTTATTTTTAAATAAACTCTACATCCAACATGGGGCTTGAACTCACAGCTCCGGACTCAAGTCACCTGGCCTCCTGACTGAGCCAGCCAGCTGCCACTTCCTTGTGATTTTCTTACTGACATTATTGTTATTTATTTATTGTAAGAATATAGTATATAATATGTAATATCATACTTAAAATTTAAAAAACATAGGTTAGACGCAAAGTATGTGTTTATATGTGACTATATTATCAGTAAGACTTCCCATCAAGAGTAGGATATTGGTGGGCACCTGGCTGCCCTCAGTCCGAAATGCATGCAACTCTTGATCTCGGGGTTCTAAGTTTGAGCCCCACGTTTGGTGCAAAGATTACTTAAAAATCAAATCTTTTGGGCGCCTGGCTGGCTCAGTGGGTTAATGCCTCTGCTTTCAGTTCAAGTCATGATCTCAGGGTCCTGGGATAGAAGCCTGCATCGGGCTTCCTGCTCAACCAGGAGCCTGCTTCTCCCTCTCCCTCTGCTTTCTTTCTCCCTGATAATTAATAAATAAAGTCTTAAAAAAACAAATTCTCTCGGCAGCACCTCTTTTGGCCCACAGGTTTTGTCCCCATGCTTTAATAAAATCACCGTTTCTGTAACCCCCACACCAAAAAGATTCTCTCTCTTCCTCTGCCCCTCCTCACTGCGTTCTCTCTCAAATAAATACATCTAAAAAAAAAAGAAAAGAAAAAAGAAAGAGTATCACCCAGCAGCAAATCGAATGGCACCAAAAAGAAAATGTTCTGCCAAAAATAACATGTCCCACAGGAACTATACTGCTGTGCTTTTGAGGTTTCTTTGCACGTTTCACTTTAATATTTCCCAGTATAAAGCTATTTCTTCTATGTCAATACCCAGAAAATATAGGCTCACAATGAAGATTTTGGGCAGCTGTTTGAGCAAATTTGATGATCTTTTTGAGAGAGAAGGAGGGAGAAAACTCATTTACCTGCTTTAGGCACATACACACACACAAGTCTTTTGTGTCATTAAGAATATAACCCAAGGGGCGCCTGGGTGGCTCAGTTGGTTAAGCGACTGCCTTCGGCTCAGGTCATGGTCCCGGAGACCCGGGATCGAGCCCCACATCGGGCTCCCTGCTCGGCGGGAAGCCTGCTTCTCCCTCTCTCACTCCCCCTGCTTGTGTTCCCTCTCTGGCTGTGTTTCTCTCTGTCAAATAAATAAAATCTTTAAAAAAAAAAAAAAAAAAAAAGAATATAACCCAAACTCTCTCTCTCTCTTTTTTTTTAAGGTTTTGTTTATTTATTTGACAGAGAGAGCAAGAGAGCACATGCGGGATGGGGGTGGGGCAAAGGGAAAAGGAGAAGCAGGCTCCCCACTGAGCAGGGAGCCTGATGCTGGGCTCCATCCCAGGACCCTGAGATCATGACCTGAGTGAGCCAAAGGCAGACGCTTAATGACTGAGCCACCCAGGCGCCCCTATGACCCAATCTCTTAAAATGCGCGCAGTGTAACAAGACCCTTTCCCATGTGGCACCTCAAGCATTTTGTCCTGTATTAGCCTGAATGACTCCCTGTAATCGAAAGGACTGTGACTAGGGCGACCGTATAATTTATCACCCAAAAGAGAACACTTTGAGAATCAAAGTAGCTGCTGTTTGTAATTACCCCCAGAAAACGGGTAGAGACTGGGACAGTTTCAGACAAACCAGGATGTCCGGTCGCCCTGAACGAGGCCCAGGGCCTCTCCAGCCTCTGAGGAGAGAGGTCTGGGGCGCATCATGTGTATTTTCTCCAGCTCCCTTTCTACCCGACTCAGCCCATAGAGGAACAGAGGTCAGATATCTGTGTAAAGAGCCGAGTCAGGAAACAGGAAAATGTCCTGCGAGTCAGAGGCCTGCTGCCTCTCGTGGGGGAATGTTTTTATTATAGGAGTTATTTATATAAAAGAGTGTTGAGGGGCGCCTGGGTGACCCAGTCGTTAAGTGTCTCCCTTCAAGGCGCCTGGGTGGCTCAGTGGGTTAAAGCCTCTGTTTTCGGCTTAGGTCATGATCTCAGGGTCCTGGGATCAAGCCCCACATCGGGCTCTCTGCTCAGCAGGGAGCCTGCTTCCTCCTCTCTCCGCCTGCCTCTCTGCTTCCTTGTGATCTCTCTCTCTGTCCAATAAATTTAAAAAAATCTTAAAAAAAAAAAAGTGTCTCCCTTCAGCTCAGGTCATGGTCCCGGGGTCACGGGATCGAGTCCCACATCGGGCTCCCTGCTCGGCGGGAAGCCTGCTTCTCCCTCTCTCACTCCCCCTGCTTGTGTTCTCACTCTTGTTGTGTCTCCATCAAATAAACAAAATCTTAAAAAAAAAAAAAGAAAAAAAGTATGTCAAATGGGAAAATTGCCACTCTCTTCTCAGCCACATCTCAGAGCTGCAGTGGAGTTAGCTTTCTCTTCCATTCCTTTGTATTCATGTGAAGTGTTTAGAGCTCGCATGCATCGTCTCATTGGACCCTTGGAATAAATTCTGCCAGGCAAGTATTATTACATGTCTAATTTACTGAGAAAACAAGGTATCGAGAAGTAAGTTTTTAAAAAAGTCTCTGGGGCACCTGGGTGGCTCAGTCGGTTAAGCATCTGCCTTCGACTCAGGTGATGATCTCAGGGTCCTGGGATCGAGTCCCGCTGTTGGGTCCCTGCTCAGCGGGGAGTCCGATTCTCCCTCTCCCTTTGCCCCTCCCCCCTCCTTGCACATCCTCTCTCAGGTGCAAAAAAAAAGGAAAGAAAAAAGAAAAAACAAATAAAACAAATGCAGAAAAAAGAGACAAAAACAAAAACACAAAACCAGACTTAAATACAAAGAACAAACTGGTGGTCACCAGAGGGAAGCTGGGTGGGGTCGTGGGGGAACTAGGTGACGGGGATTAAGAGTACACTCCCGGGGCGCCCGGGTGGCTCAGTTGGTTAAGCCACTGCCTTCGGCTCAGGTCATGATCCTGGAGACCCGGGATCGAGTCCCACATCAGGCTCCCTGCTCGGCGGGAAGCCTGCTTCTCCCTCTCTCACTCCCCCTGCTTGTGTTCCCTCTCTGGCTGTGCTTCTCTCTGTCAAATAAATAAAATCTTTAAAAAAAATAAAAATAAAAAGTATACTTCTCATGATGAGTACTGAGTAGTGTATAGAACTGTTGAATCACTATATTATACACCTGAAACTAATATAACACTGTATCTTAATTATATTGGAATTTAATTTAAAACATTTTTTAATTAAAAAAAGTCAAATAGTGTTGTGATTATGGGGGGGAAATAGTAGTTCAGCTTCCTACAAGCAATCATTTCAACTTTTTAAACTGTTTCCTCTGATATTTATCTCTGTATTTCTTTCTTATTTTAATTTTTAAGTAATCTCTACCCCCGTCATGGGGCTCAAACTCATGACCCTAAGATCAGCTCCAACTGAGCCAGCCAGAAGTCTCTATCTCCATATTTCTAAATAATGTTCTTTCATTTCTTACTCTTCCTTATTTTAAATATTCTTCACTGAGGTGCCTGGGTGGCTCCGTCTCTAAGCGTCTGCCTTTGGCTCAGGTCATGATCCCAGTCAGCGTCCTGGAATCAAGCCCAGCATTGGGCTCCCTGCTCAGTGGGAAGCCTGCTTCTCCTTCTGTCCCCGTTTGGGTTCACTCTCTTGCAATGCCTCTCTCTGTCAAATAAATAAATACTTCTTTTTTTTTTTAAAGATTTTATTATTTAATTATTTGACAGAGAGAAACACAGCCAGACAGGGAACACAAGCAGGGGAGTGAGAGAGGGAGAAGCAGGCTTCCCATGGAGCTGGGAGCCCGATGTGGGACTCGATCCCGGGTCTCTGGGATCATGACCTGAGCTGAAGGCAGTCGCTTAACCAACTGAGCCACCCAGGCGCCCCTAAATACTGACTTCTTCTTTTTTTTTTTTTTTTAAAGAATTTCTTTTTCTTTTTTTTTTTTTTTTAAATTTTATTTATTTATTTG
>PITA01016214.1:0-47351 GCA_004023965.1 Spilogale gracilis | reverse complement strand
GGAAGAGATTATGCTGAGTGAAATAAGCCAAGAAGAGAAAGTCAAGTATCGCATGGTCTCACTTACTTGCGGTGCATGAGGGGCAAAGTGGAGGACAGTGGCAGAAGGAAAGCAAATGGGAACTAGGGTAATCTAGGGAGGGAAACGAAACAACAGAGACTTTGAACACAGAAACAAACTGAGGGACTTGGAGGGAGGGAGAGCCTGGTGGTGGGTACTGGGGACACCTAAAGCGTGGAGCACTGGGTGTGGGGAATGGGGAATGAATTTGAAACACTGGAAAAAAAAAATTTTAGTAACAACAAAAAAAAAAAATCAAAAAAAAAATAAAGGAATGGGATACTTCAAACAGGAGCTCTGCTCTGTGCTCCTCCCAGTGGCTGCTGCCACTTTTATTTTAGCTCAGTCGTCTTTGAGTTAAGTTTATAATTATCAAAATAAATGTATCATAAAATATAAACAGAAACTATAAATTATGCCCCTTCCTCTCCAACTATATTTTCTTAAGCAATCTAGTGAGACCTCATTGTTTTTCTCAGTGAGATAGGTAGGATTTTGAGGTGAGCAAATACTATCACCTTTAAGAGGGACAAGGACTTTGGGACATGGTCAGAGTCTATGATTTTAGGGAGTAGGACAAAACAGGAAGAATTTTCCACGTGTATTCCATTTACAAAGATAGAATTTCTTTATACATAAGCCAGTTCCTAGACAGAAACTTAAAAGAAGCCATGAGTCCTGGAAAGCTTAAAGGGAGGGAAAGAAAAAAAGTTGATAGTTGCTAATTGGTTAATTAGTACTCAACTAAAATGACTCCAAATTTGAGCACTCCCGGATGAACAGTAGGAAACGTAAACAGGAAACAAATTTAATGCACTTGAAGTGGAATGCACATGGCTATTAGACAGACAAGCAGCTGGTCTGTGTTTTCTTGCCTGCCCTTTGTAAAGTAGTACTTCTCTGAAGTAGCGTGTGAAAATGCACAAAACAATAGGGGTAGTTGATAAATATTTGTTCACTTTCCTCCAGTCCACTTCCATTCCTTGACTGCAAAGAGAGGATCAGAAGCTACTCTATTTATTCTCAGCAGAGAGAAGGCATGCATGGATTCATTTATTCAGCAACATTTCCTGTGGGTCTGCTCTCTGTCAGGCATCATGCTAGACATGAAGAAAAAGCAGTAAGCCAAACAAACATGGTTTCTGTTCTTATTGAATTCATAGGCTTGCACAGGCACAGACTCTCAACCCATGAATACTTAATAAATGTCTTGATGTACACTGTGAAGATAAAAGGGACAACCACCCAAAATCTAAGAAATGGAAAGGAAGGATGTCCAGAACAAGGAATAGTCTCCCTTTTCTTCCTTCTTCCACTTTCTGCAGCCAGGGATCCCACATTGGACATAACTCAGCAAGAATTAAAGAATAGGGTGCAGGAATGGCAGTGCTGGTACACATCAGTCAGGTTTTACCTTACCTCCAGCTCACAATCAGACCACAGCCTCCTTGAAAGCTGAGGAACACTTCCATCCAGGTTTCCCTGAGCATGCATGTAGTGAGTTGCCTAATTCCCTGGGAAAGCTCTTGGCAACATAATCTAACAACAATCTTAGGTATCCTTCAGATAGGCTTACAAAGGCTGTCTGAGATGTCAGATGTTTTTATTTTTTTATTTTTTATTTTTTTAAAGATTTTATTTATTTATTTGACAGAAACACAGAGAGGGAACGCAAGCAGAGGGGAATGAGAGAGGGAGAAGCAGGCTTCCCGTCTCGAGCAGGGAGCCCGATGTGGGGCTCAATCCCGGGTCTCCGGGATCATGACCTGAGCCGAAGGCAGTCACTTAACCAACTGAGCCACCCAGGTGCCCCAGATGTTTTTATTTTGATGTCGGTAAAGGGTGATGGAGTTGAATAGTTCTATTCTGTGTTTTTTAAATCTCTGATTGGCTTTACAGTTA
Source organism: Spilogale gracilis (assembly GCA_004023965.1). Lineage (NCBI taxonomy): Eukaryota > Metazoa > Chordata > Mammalia > Carnivora > Mephitidae > Spilogale > Spilogale gracilis. Next base: position 45,389 of record PITA01016214.1, on the reverse strand, counting down.
AGCAATTGTTGTCAAGGAACTAAGCTTTGGAGGATATTTATGTCATAAATATGGAGGCAGGTAAGAGTGGTCTCACGTTCACAGGCAGCTGAAAACTGTTTATTAATAATAGCTAAACATTTAAGTACTTCCATGCAAAGCACATTTTGAACGTGATCTTTTGGAGGCCTTATTATCCTGCTTTATGCAGATTGTGATACTGTAGCAAGTCAGGACTGGGGCTCTGAAGTTTGGTTCAGTCCCTGAGAGCTTAAATTTTTCATTTTGAACAGAAGACTTCAAATCAGGATTTCAAATTGTATTTAATTTCAGGGCCAGGCTTTTTTTTCCTATATGACCTAGAGCAAAGGAGTTTGTCCTTTGGGAAGTGCTTCTTAAAGTGAAGGGGTTAAACAAGATAAACTCTAAGATCCTTTCCAATTCAAACTGATAAATTCAAACTGATAAATTCTGCTTCCAGGTAGAACAGAGAGATGATCATGAAGAGTTTAAAATTATTTGCTTTTCCTATTTAAGAGAATACATGAAAAGAAAAAGAGAAGCTGACTTTAGACCCAAGCAGTATTTATAGTTGTTGTTTGTTTTTTTCTCAGAAATGTTTTCTAATTCACAATGGTATGCTTTATGTCTGATTAGATAAAAACTTCAGAGGTGAGACTTGAGTCCTTTCCAATGAATCTAAAATGAAATCCTAATAAGAGAGTGTTCTATTTATATAAGGGTGAGATTTGGGAGGGGGACAATTTTCCCCTCCCACATTTGTAACAAGCTTTTGAAAAATGGCAATTTAGATAAAGTTTGTCAGTCTTCCCACAATGGCTAGAATTCAAACCTCTGGGAAGCTGGAAATGAGTATTGTCCTCTCAACCAGAGCACAGGACCAAGTTCAATTTTCTGCTTTATCCTAGATTGTTCTGAAATCATTAAAAAAAAAAAATCTTTAAAGTGACTCTTACAAATTTCTCTGTCTCCAAATAGAAAAAAGTAAAATATTTCAAGCCTTACCAAAGAGCTGTGAGAATTCATTTTTGTTTGAAAATGTTAATCAAGTGATAGGCATGGATACCTATAAAGTATGGCTTTTCTGTAATTTAAAATTGGCCAGGGTATTGACCGAGGTCTGAGTAATTCTTACAGCTGCAGTTTGGCATGCAATTTGCTGTCATTCTTCCCTTTGCATTAATTTGGACCTAGATGGGGGCTTACGGCTTTCTTCAGGGACAGTACCTATCGTGATTTATTTAAATTCTGACCATTTTTTCTAATTATTTGTTACTATTCAATTTGTATTTGTAACTATCTTGTCTATTGTTGACTCTTAAAAGTTAAGAACATTTTCTGTACATAAAATTTGGCCAACCTATGCATTAAATGCTATAAGAAAATATGTGTTGCAGGAAAAAAAAATCAGTCTAAGTGCTTTTCAATAATCCATCATTTTTCTGAGGTGAAAAAAAAGATCATTTACATTGAGAAGCACTATCCACATACCCAAAAATGTTGAAATTGCTTTTGTTCACTGGAATACCTGGATGTATCATCAGACCCTCCCTTTTTTGGGTATGCTAATAGCTCTGCAGTAGCAGGTAAAGTCTGGGCACAACTCCTTGACCGCTCCAGGGCATGCACTGTACACCTCGGTCTTGACTGTATTCACAGTGGTCAGTTTGGGAGGACCATACTTTTTGGAGAAAAGGAGGAGAAAAAGAACCAAGTATTTGCAAATGCTCATTATTGCTTATCATTACTTCCTGTTATCTCTCATTTCCTTCCAACTTTCTGACCTCCACCACCTAAAACTCTCCCCTCTGCAAAACTCTCCCCTCTGCTCACCGCATGACAATTGGCAGTGGCTCCCTTGTTCTCTCAAACACCTTAAAGCAAATACCAACCACTCCCACCCCTACTCTTGGGGCTAGGAATGCTAGTATTCTGAATGCTGCTCAGCTTGCTCCCTACTTCCTGCTAATCTCAAATGCCACTTATTAGAGACATCTTCCCTGACCACCCCTCAAATAATGTCCTCCTCTCTGTCCCCTTCTTTGTGGAACTATCTCCTCATCCTGTTTTATTTTTCTTCAGTTGATAACATTTGCTATATCTATACTTTCTCTCATCTATTACCGTCTTTTCCCTCCAAAACAGTTACCTTAATCTGACATGTACTTGTTTTATACATTTATTGTCTATTTTTCTACTGTATCCTTAATGCCTACAACGTTTTAGTCATTCAGTGCTTGTTGATTAAATGAATGAATGAGTCATGATTAAGAGTCTCTCCAATTCAAAATGTGTAAAATGTCCCTATTACGTTAAAAAAAAAATCGTAAGCTTTTCATCATGATAGTCAAAATCTTCCCACAGCTGGGCTCCAGACTTCTGATAGAATCTTCACTTCTGCCATATATTTGCCCCCTGTCCCATACAACTTCCATTTTGCTCCTGAGGAGTATCAGCTGCTCCATGACACACTCAGCTGTCTTTCCACTCTAGATTTTGTTCAAGGTATATTCATCTCTGTATTATCTGATTACATCTTTCCCTTCTGTATTAGTTTGCTAGGGCTGCTATAACAAAATACCATAAACTGGGTGTCTTAATGACATAAATTTATTGTCTCACAGTTTTAGAGACTACATATCTAAAATCAAGTGTCCTCAGGGTTAAATTCTTCTGAGGGCTATAAGGAAGAATCTGTTCCATGTCTTCTCTGCTAGCATCTGATGGTCTACCAGCTGTCTGGTATTTCTTAGCCCCTGTTGCTTTGCCCTGATTTCTACCTTCATCGTCACATGGTGTTTTCCCTGTATTCATGCCTGTGTCCAAATTTACTCTTCCAAAATAGACATTAGTAATACTGATTCAGGGTTCATACTCCAGTATGGCCTCATTTTAACTAATTACATCTGTGATGACCCCATAGCCAAAGAAGGACACATTTTGAGGTGCTGGAGGTTAGAACTTCAACATGATTGTTTTAGCACCTTCAAAGCCTAGAAGAAATATCAATTTCTCTAAAAGGCTTCCCTAATGCTTTTAGTAGGAGTCCCTTTCTCTTTTGTGTTCCCGTGGTCCTTGCCTTACACGTGTATCCTTTCTTCTATACCATCTGCTTCACTAACTCATTCACTTACCATTCAGTACTAAAGAGTGTTTAGTTTCTATCTGAGGACATGCAGTAAATAAGATACACCTTCTACCCTCATGGAGCTCCTAGACTGTTGGGAATGAAATTCTGAATTCCAGAAAGGCAGAAATTCTCGTGTCTTAGTAGATAGCCCATAAATTTTGATTGGATTCAGTAATTACTCTTCAATTTAATATTACCATGTTAGATACATAGAAAGAAACAATACAGATTTCAAGCAGAGGTGGCAATAATATAGGAGAGGCATGGAAAAGTAAGTCATATTTGAGATATTGCTACTTATCGAGAATGCGGGGAGTGTGGGGAATGATGGGAGAGGCCTTCAGGAGTTGCATTATGAATATCTTGAGTCATAATTAGAAAATCTGTTGTGACTGGATGTTGAATGCATTCTTGTACTCTCTAAATTTGTCTAATGCCCCCAAATTAAGGGTAATTGCTTTTAATAGGAACAACAGACACCTCGTTAGATCTTAGGTCTTACTAAAATGAGTCCAAAGCAGGCCTTTTCTTTTCCCCAGCCCTCCTTCTGGCTTGTATAAGAACTCAGTTTGTTGAAGAGGGAATTGGTAGAGGCAGTGAATCTCAGACTTAGAGGCCATGTATACTTTTTCATTTCTTCCTTCCTTCCCTTCCCCAAACTGTGTGTGTGTATAAGAGAGAGAGCCAGAGAGGGATAGACAGACAGAGAATGACTTAATAAGAGAGAGAGATCTTCAGAGAGGCTAAGGATATGCAAAGCAGAGTGGCCAGCATTTCATCCTCATATTGATGTTCATTCAACCACAGAAACTTGTCAGCCCTTCCAGTGGAGCTGCCATGGTAGAGAAAATCCTTGGGAAGCATACACAGACCTAGAGGCTGTATGTATTTCCTGACCAGAGAATCCTTAAGGTGAGAAGCCAGGCAGAGCTCCTTAGGCAGGCAGCAAGGATGGGAGTGAAGGGACCATCAAGACAGTGTCCACTCCCAGCATCCTTGTGGCCAAGTGTGCTTCACTGATGATCACCAAGGGTGAGGTTGCCTCAGGGATAAGAGAAAGCCGGTTGAGTTACTGGGGCACGAGTTATTGGTGGGGGGTGTGACAGGCTCACAGCAGGCTCACCAGAGACTATTTCTCCCACTGCACAAATAGTACAATGTGGGGATACCTCCAAAGAGCCCACAAATGCACTTCACAAGAGAGCCAGCATTTGGATGTTTACTGGTAAAGAAAATTATATATTGTCCTATATGATTAAATGATTCTTCTCCTTTTTTTTTCCCCTTTGTCCGTTTTCACTAGCCCAAATCCTTAAAATTAAGCCACAGAAAAAGGAATCAGGAAAATAGAAGAATATGACAATGTCCCCCACCCTATTCCTCATTGCAGGACACCCTTGCTTTGAATCGGGTGCTAAGCCTAAATTTTAATTCAGGCTGGGCTAGATAGGTTTCTGTTTCTGAGTTGAAAATTGGTCATATCATCTTATTCAGTCCATTCAAGAAGCCTGTTACACAGACCTTATTTTATAGTGGATGCAGAATTGCTAAAGGCTTTAAGTCAAGGAGACATGTACTCATATTGTCATTTTAGAAATAACACCAGTGAAATTCTACCCTCTCCCATAGCCCAATCATCACTTTCTCAGGAGAGCTTCCTTCTCTCTCACCTTGGTCAGTTCTCCCTATTTCTAATATTTACCTTTAGCAGTATTTTCCTCTCTTTTTAGAGAAGTACAGACTATTTTTGTACTTATTATTGACATTCCTTGACAAATACCTCTCTACCACACTTGCATGGAAGCTTAATGGGAATAGAAACCACCTTTTCCTTTTTTCTTTTCCTTTTTTTTTTATTCCTTAGGGACTAACAGTCCCTCCACAAAGATACTTACTAAATAAAGAGAAAAAAATGCATATGTATATTGTATAGTCACTATAAATTTTCTGAAAGTGAGGGACTATGTCCTATTGATACTTATGTTTTTGATTTCTCTATGATAATACTCAATAAGTTTGTTGAAATGAAATTATTAATTTACTTTTTAAAAAAATCCAAGGTATTCGATAATTACCATATGACATCTGGAGCCTGTGGATGTTCCTCTTGTCTCTTCTTTTCTGCTAGTTTGTCATATTGTCTTATCCTTTCATGGGTTTTGTTATATCATTGACTCTGTATGACTTCAGTTTAAAAAAATTGTTCTAAAAATAATTTGAAGCATATAACAATATTATATTCCTCCAGGACAATTTTTATTTGCTTCTCCATGTACCTGGGAGCATCAGCATTCAGGGATTATTTTAATCCAATTTCATAGTGAGATTTTCTGGGGGATCTGGATAGTTTGAAATTAGACTGTAGCCAGAGACTGGTATACTTCTAGGCTACCCTATCTCAGGTATAGCATTTTGGGGTCCTGACCCAACACACAGTTGGTTTACCAAATTCCATCTGTAGCTCCCTACCTCTTTAAGGTTATGAAAATTCTGTTTAGTCATCAGCTGCCTCATCGGAATCTGCAACTGTCCTCAGGGCAAAACCAGCCACTGAGGGAGGGGCCTCTTTCTCTTTCCAGTCTTTTCTGTATACTTTTCATTGTTTGTCATCATCTCTCTGAGTCTTCAAGCTTTATCTTGTGTCCATATTTCCTAGTTCCCTCAGTGACAGTCCTCAGGGCTGGTCCAACTTACCTACTTCATCATTACTGGGTGCTAAAGTCTTGAAAACCACAATGTTGAACTGACTTAATGCTTATTTTCCTAACTTTAAAAGAATGACCATTAGCTTTGGCAGATTTTAAATTAACCATAGCAGGAATCCTGGATTGTTGCCTTAGTGCTGGGTAACATTTTGAAAGTTACCAGGAAATGTTAATGAAATAGCAGAATTTACACCTCCAAGTTCAGCCAAGTGCCTCCTCAATTTTACACTGATGCAGAATGCATTTAAGCTTTCATGTAAGTAGTCTTTTTTTTTTTTTTAGTGTTTCAAGATTTATTGTTTATGCCCCACACCCAGTGCTCCATGCAATACATGCCCTCGATACCCACCACCAGGCTCACCCATCCCCCCCTCCCACCTCCCCTCCAAGACCCTCAGTTTGTTTCTGAGTCCAAAGTCACTTATGTTTCGTCTCCCTTTCTCTGCTTGGCTTATTTCACTCAGCATAATCTCTTCCAGTCCAGTCCATGTTGCTACAGAAGTTGGGTATTCATCCTTTCTGATGGAGGCCATTGATAGTCTTTTTTATCCATTCATCTGTTGAAGGGCACCTTGTCTCTTTCCATAGTTTGGCGATTGTAGCCATTCCTACAATGAACATTGGGGTACGTATGCCCTTCTTTTCACTACATCTGTTTCTTTGGGGTAAATACCCAGTAGTGTAGTTCATGCAAGTAGTCTTAATTCCCTATGAATCTGTTTTCATCTTGGTTACGATAAAATGTAAGAATTAACAATGTGGTAACTTAAGCAGTTTTCACCGAGAGCCCTCTTAACAACAAGATTTGTGAACAGAGAAACAGAACAATGATGCCTGGCAAATCCGACCCTAGGGGCAAGACTTCTTTCTGTGGTGACTTTGAAATTATTTATCCATTACTTCATGAAACATTTATCAGAACCTCAAGGTGTATCACATGTGATAAAGGATTCTGGGAATGGGCAGCAAAAGTTGAAAAAGAAAGCCTATCCTCCAGTGTGGTGTACACTCCCAGGAACTGCATAATGTACTTTTCCTCTAAAAACTTTCCCAAACTTTCTAACACTCACTCAAGAGTGTTTTATTTGTTCTACTGCACAAACACATTTGAAGTGGGTCTTCAAAGCAGAGCTTCATGGCAACAAGAGGTGACCATTTGTGGGGGGCAGTGAAGATGAGAGCAAGAATGAGTTGATGTTACGGTAGCAGAGTTTTCTGCTGTACTGGTTGGGATGGTGATGGTCCAGAAAGTGCAATGGAAGGTCACTCTGAGTCCCAGTTTCCATTTCACTACTTTTCCTTCCCTGTGTTGAACACCTAGTACCTGGATGAGAATCCCTTTCTCCTGCTTCACCCCTTTTCTCTCTGTGACCAAAGCAAAATATCACAGTGAGACTTCTGCTCAGTTGAATTAGCAGCTGTTGGTAATAAGGCCACAGACACAACACAGCACTATTCCCACCATTTTAAAAGAACAGAAGCCTTAATTAAAAGCCAAGAAAGAACTGAAGATTTTCAAATTTACTCACCTTATTTACTCCCTAGGCCCTTTCTAGGAATCCCTAATGCTCCCAAAGAAAGCAACTTTGTGGGCCAAGCACATTTTCTAAGTATGAGAGAGAATTGGACAGTTAAATGGGCTAGGAAAATGCTATGGAAATGGGCTAGGAAAATGCTATGTTCCTCATGTGAGGTCTGTCTGAACACCAGGGCTATGACCAGGAAGTCACAATGTCTCTCTCTCTCTCTGTCTCCATTGCAAATCACTCGAACAGAGCAGTGCATCTTGATCAAGTTCAAATATTCATGAATAAGCTGGTTGAACAAACTCACCTTGAGCTTGGATGTGGAAACTAAAGACAAACAGGTCCAACTCGTGATTTGACAGAGAACTAGAAGTTAGAGGATTTCACACAGATGTGAAAGATTTGAGAACTAAAGGACCAAAATATAAAATAAGTCCTGTAAGTAAGTGAATCAGTGCAAAGCAAATAATAAACATGAAAGCAACTGCATTAACACCACAATAGTTTACATTCCTTGAAGAAGCTAATCTGATATTGGTAGTCTTAATTGTAAAATTGCACTGTTTTTACTGTGGGTTTTCTACTATGTTAGTTAATTAAGTAATTGAAACTGAGCTTGGTTGTCCAATTAAATTTTGATTAATACAATAATTGGAACAGTCAAACAAAGCATTGCTTACCAGCAGCCCTTTGGGACCTACTTTTGAACAGATAAAAATGATTCATAATTAGGCATCAATTATTTATATGTAAATGATATTGCTAATGGGCCTGAGGGCATCTTGAATAGTTTATTTTCAAGGGGTTCAAACTTCTTTCCCACCTGAGCCTTATTTCTATTTATTATAAATTTTCTTAGTATGATCTATTCACAAAGACTAAACCAAAACCATAAATTGGCTTTTTGCCTACTTGTTTTAAAAATTCTAAACTTAAAGACAAATAAATTAATAGAATTTTCTTGTGTTTTATTTAGCTTAGGCTTTCAAATAGGAGCTTATCAGCGGATAGCATTATGCCTATTTATAAGAAGCAACTTGACTAAATTCCGCTTAAATCTGTTTTTGTTTTTGAGAGAAAACATGTTCATAAACTAGATGGGCTGATTTACTCTTTTTCCTTCCCTCCTATCCTTTCTTCCTTCCTTTTTCTTCTCTTTCCATCTACTTCCCTCTCTCCACTGCCTTCCTTACTGCTACTTTGCAACGGGTTTCTGGACCTTTATGTTTATATGTGGGGACACACTAGTCAAATGTTTGCTAAATAGTTTTCATCAAGAATATTCTGCATTCTTATAGAATTGAATAAACATTTTCTTCTCATAATTTAAAGATATTGAGAGATAACTATTTTTTTCCATTTTACAGATGGGAAACTAGGTTGCAGAAAAGCAAAGCAAAGTATCAGTTCAATAGTTGCTAAGTCATGGCGTTGCTATTATTACAACTTATTTGCCAATATTAATCAATTTTATGTGCCAAAACCTGAGTAAAATAGTTATTAAATGTGTCATGATTATGTCATTTGAGCATATGGGAGATTCTGGTCTGTGTGAAAATACTCTTTCCCTCTTCATTCCATGCTTTTTCCTGTCTTCAGAGGCTAAGAGAACACCAGCGTCTTTATGTTAGATAAACTTAAATGCCCACCAGTACTGCTCTGCAAACACAGAAACTTCTGAAACCCAAGCTGAAAAACTCAAACTATTTTAAATAGTCCTCTTACTATCTAATTTTGCCTGCAAATGTCCATTTTTGGCCGTAGGTCAAAACTACTTTTTATGTCTCTTAAAGACTTGGGTCCTTATCTAATGCTGTTCCCATGAACTTGGACAAAAGGGTCACACAATCTAGATGTAACTTTGACTTGTGATTTTGGTTAATGTACTATGGTGAACCAGGGTCACTTTGCCCATTATAATTTTGCATTTGTACTTGTGTAAATGCCCAGAACTAAACATTTTTTTATTTTTAAAATACCTAAAGCCATTTTCTTTAACAAGCACATGATCTCTACACCTTTTTCTCTAACCTTTCTGAAAATGATAACAGTTCCCAACTTGATAGATTTATGAATTTAAAAAATAATCGGTAGGACATATCCCTATTAACCTAGGATGAAAGTGGCTCACCCATTAAAAACAAAAAAACCTGACAATAAATAGTCCATGGAAATATTTCTGAAGAGTCATAGTCAGCTATTGAAGAGTTGGTACAGAAAATGGAGCATATGACTTAGAACACGTATTTAAATATATATGCATGTATGTATAAGTAAACTATTTAAATATGTGCATACAAGCTAAATACATAATTTTCCATATATGTATATATTATACATACATAACATACATAAAACTATCAGACACTTTAAGATATCATTTTCCCCTAGATAAGCAATAAAAAATGTTTAAATGTGTTGGCTGATTTACTTGGTAATAGATTAGCAAAAGAGGGAATATTTTTGAGTTTTAGCCTTTTACCTATTGCTTTACTGTCATATTTACATTTTATTCTCTTTTCTACAATTGGCTAAAACCCCAGTAGAAGAACTAGGCACAGGAACTGGCAGATGTTACAGAACTTTAGAATCACATTGAGAAGTAGTAGATATGGGCAGCTGCATATAATTGCATCAGTTAAACTATGCCGCTGTTAAATAACCTTAGGTAGGAGATTATGGTTGTTGGAGGAGGTCATCTAGGAGACATGACCTCCTGTTGACCTGCGATTTGGATACAGACAATCAGAGACTTTTCATCTTTCCATTTTTGGAATGTATGGTCTGCCCACCATTCTCACAATGATAATCATTTTTAAGGACACAACCTTGAGAAAAAGAAGCTGTTTTTCAGACCATCTGGACTGAATACATGACAGAACCCAGTTACCAACTTCATATAAACTTTAAGATTTTGGCAGGCAGGTGTGGAGATCTACTCATGTCTTGTGGCCACCAATGGCAAGTCTGTTGCTTATGGAATCTGCAAGCTACTAATCTGGAGTGGTCTGCTTCTTTCTCTGGTCTCTCCTTGCCGTCTGTGTTCAGGTCCAGTTTTGCATTTCACCCAAGAAACTGCTGAGTTTGCAGACCAGCAGTGGCACAGGAATGTCCTGCCTACTTACAGGTCCTCTCTCATCCCCATTCTATCCTCCATAGTCCTGTATACTCAACTGGCAGAAGCTGAAGCAGGGTAAAACCTAGTCTGCATTTCCAAGCCATCTCCAGCTTGTGGGTAGAAATGAAGTTATTATTTATAAAGTTATAATATATTATTTATAAAAAGAATAGTTACAAATAAATTTTGGGGATCCTGAGTGAATCATTCTGTTAGGCAAGGGACTCTGGATTTTTCAGCTCAGGTCATGATCTCAGTGTCCAGAGATCAAACCCTAAGCCAGGCTCTGTGCTCAGCACTCAACATGCAGTATGCTTGTCTCCCTCCTTCCCACTCTGCCTCTCAGACCCCTCCAAACCCTGCTGCCCTGTTACCACAGACACACGTATGCTTGCTCTCTCTTGCTTTCTCTCTCTCTCTGTCTCAAATAAATAAATAAATAAATAAATAAATAAATAAATAAATAAAATCTTTAAATACATTTCATTGGCTCTTGCACCTACTTACGGATTCAAGTACCTCAGCTCCTGCAATACTCAGAACCAAATATTTCCAGGAAACTCAAAGGGCTCTCTTAAGTGTTGTTGTGAATAATTATGCCCCATTGGGACTCTACTATTTCCCCATTAGGTTCTAGAGATCCTTTGGTCACCATAATGTGCTAGTGAGCTCTACCACTGCTCCCCCAGACATCATTGTCAATGCATTTAAGCCCATAGCAGAGAAATGGGAAGGAGGTATAACTCCCCTCTTCCCTTCATGTTGTAATTTGTTGGGAGGGGTCCCCAAGAAGCACTGCCTATACATGAACATTTCTGGTGCTCTTATGTGAAACTGCTCTTTAGGTTTTTAGTTATCATTTTCTCTCTTTCTGTACATGCATCCAGTTTGGAGATAGATTTCAGTGACAGCCATTACGTTGTACTCAAAATTCTCATTCTCTATCAGTGACAAGGCCTTTGATATAAGTATGTCATACCTGCCTCCTTCTTCCCTGTAGATGAACACTCCCAGGACACTTCTCAGACCCTGTGAAAATAGACTTGGGTGAGGGCCATACCAAAGTACTAGACAGAATGTCAGCACTAGACATAGATTGGGCTAAAGATGAAATCCTTGCTATAAAAATAAGAATGTATTTATAGATGCATAGAACTGAAAGGTCAATTGATATTCCGATGTTCAGTTCAAAAAATGAAAACAATAATAGCAATTTTAGACGAGAACAACTCAATACATAGTAGTCGTATTCATTTGTGGGTAAAGAGTTTGAGTGGGAGTCAGATTGGAATTCCAAAATGGACCTCCCCTCAAATGAGGAAGATAATTCTTGAGATAAAAGCCTGGTTTTAGCACTATTGGTTGTGAAATACCTTTTTTTTTAATGTTCTTAATCTGTAAAGTGGTAAATACTAAAAGAATATGGACAGAATTATAAACTTGGATACCATACTCCTCCTTGAAAAAAAAGATATGTAATTTTCATTCCCTCCTTTCAATTAGTGAAAACGTGTATTTTCTTTCCTTTTTAATGTGATAATTAAAAAATGTTTTGTTGGATGTTCCTTATAATGTATGAACATCCAGGAAAGGTTATTTTTGCATATACAATTACATCACTTCTACAAAATTAGGATAAGGCAGCCTAGTGAGGCTCTTTTTGAGACTGATCTGAAGTTGTTTGCAGTTTTCTTCTTCTGGTCCTTCAGAATGAATTTTTTAAGGTTTTGCAGGGGCCATGCCTGATGCGATGGTGGAAGAAAAGGTTCCATCAGTGCTGATTGTATCTCATTGAATTTTTCTCTCCCGTCTCTTGGGTTCCTGAGGATACTCTGGGATAGTGGGGAAAAACTAAGTGGAATTATCAGCATATAGTGAGCCCTGGAGAAGTTTGCCTGAAAGCACTAAATTTCTCAGTCTAAAGAACCCAGGATTAAAGTAGAAGCCCATGACTCTTCCCTCTAGGTTTCCTGAACTCTTTCCCTAGAACCCAAACTTTATTCTCACTCTTGAGTCACTGGGTGGAGTTGGCTTTGTACACTATAAAGCATTATGTTACTATTTTTAGAGGAGTTGTCATAGGAGATAGACTGTCAGGGTGAATTCATTAAGCAGCCACATAGTGCTAAGACCAAAGTGCCAATGAAGACTGAAGTTATGCACTAGGAACGTGATGCCTGGTATGCCTGGTACACCAGCCTGGAACTAAAACTTAAATTCCAACAATAGAATCAGTTCTCCATTCTTAACAGGTCACCTTAATTCCAAGAGTCACCCATCTCATTCCAAGAGCCTTTGAGGAATATTTCTCAGCTACCGTGTCCTCTTCTCCACTGACATAATGATTGCTACCACTGAGGGCAGAGATGAGCAGTGCCATCAGACACCCCTGAGGTGTCTCCGTTCCAGATAGTCACTGTTCTGATATGCTAGTGGAGCTGCTGAGTCCACATTACTCTGTAGCAGGAATTACAAATGGGAAATCCACCCTTCATTGTCCTGCAGAACGTACTTATCATGGGCTACAGAGAAGAGCTGCCTTTTGCCCCCACTATCTCCAAACTCAGAGTAAAATAACTCTTCAAGGTACCTTTAAATTTGATATATAGAGAGTTTCCTGATTTGGATGAAGAGAAAGATAATGACTCAATTTTTAATGTGATATTTTTAGGCCCAAAAGTCACTTCATATTTATTTTTCTTCTGTCTCGTGATACTGTTTTCTTCTAATGAGTAATAATACATCAGTGCTCCTGAAATGATCCAAATGTCTTCAGTGGTTTTCTGGGAGAATATGTCTTCAAGGATGTCATTTATTTGCAGAGGAGGTACTATTAATAGTTAAAGCATGCTGGTCCAGGGTTGTACTTAATGACAGAATAACTTACGATGAAATTTGAGATACAAACCTTTAAAGGTTTCATATAATGGTAGCTTACTTTGCGTTCTGAGTAGTGCTTACTAATTAGTTCTGTATGTTGTCAACATCTCATTTTTATAGCATAATAACATTAACCTGCTTCTTACTGGGCATGTACCTCTGCTAGTTTTCTTCAACAGATTATATGGTGTGAGGAAAATCAATAGCTTATTTTTAACAGCAGTGAGATGGATAAGCCTAGGAAGAGTTTCAGTGAAGCTTTGCATCCTCCTGACAAGGAAATACATGTTTTTCCTATTTCAAGCTGCACAGTTTACAAGCAACAATTGGCAGTCTTGCAGAACTTCTCAAGGTTAGATCTAGTGGTGCTTTAAGTTCTTCCTGAGCATGCTATGAATGTATACATGACCACGCTTTCCAACCAAGTTCAGTTCCATTGAGCTTTCTATAGTAGAATGTGCTCAATAAATATTAAGGCTGCCTAAGTAGAAGAAAGTTGTTAATCACCTGCAGCCAGGTGGTGGTAGTAGTGATTGAACAAAGAGAAATCTTCACACTTTCCACCTGTCATAAGGTATAAGGTCAGTGTGTTTGTGTTTTTCATTTAAGTTCCTGTTAAGGAAGGCCACGTTGTAACTAACTTGATCTTGCTGATTGTTAGAGAAAAGAGTATTGTGGAGTTGATTTAATCAAAGCTAGAAGCCATTTTGTACACTTCTGCATAATTAATTCATATGTATATTCTGGTGGATATATAGCTATTGCTACTTCTTAAAATCAAGAACATTCTAGTGGAAAATTGCCTTGGAGCAAAAACTATTTTGTATATCACTTATCTTGGTAAGATGCATTTTTGTTAAAAATTGTGACTCCTATCCAAAAATAGTAATAGTAATTCATGATCCAAAATGTCATTAAAATGAACACCACTGGGAGTCAGTGAATTTCAGAAGAACCAGACTTGAGTTCTTTGCTTTACTATTCATGTTCACCTTTCCAAGAAGAGTACCATTCATGTTTCCTTAGTGTCTGTTTTTCATCTGAACTTTATAGAGCTGTATCACTTTAACTGCACCACTACTCATTCCCACTAAACTTCCTTTCTCTAGGAGTAAGGTCATAAAATTCTACTCATTTATACAATGGTGTGCATCTTATAAAGAATATCTTTAGTTTCTTAATACTGTCTTTTAAAGTAATATTCTTTTAATCACAGATGCACATGTGATAAGACCGAGGCTCAGGACCATTTAGTGACATTGGCCATGTGCCAGTCACCAGCAGAATGAGAAAGGGAATGTTGTCATCATAATTATGCTACTCTAAGTGTTTTTGTGTATGTGACTCTAAACCACTTCCATCTCCATTTTCTTGGTACTGGTTATAAATGCTGATTTCTGGGGCCCTGTGCCAGAACTCCTGAATCAGAATCTTTTGTAATATTGCCCAGGATTCTCATTTTAAATAAATACTATAGGATGAATACCCAACTTTAGTATCAACATGGATGGAACTGGAGGAGATTATGCTATGTGAAATAAGCCAAGCAGAGAAAGTCAATTATCATATGGTTTTACTTATTTGTGGAACGTAAGGAATAGCATGAAGGACATTAGGAGAAGGAAGGGAAAAAAGAAAGGGTAGGAAATCAGAGGGGGAGATGAACATAACAGATATGGACTCTGGGAAACAAACTGAGGGTTTTAGAGGAGAGGGATGGGTGAGCCTGGTGATGGGTATTAAGGTGGGCACATATCACTTGGAGTACTGGGTGTTATACACAAACAAATGAGTCATGGAACACTACATCAAAAACTAATGATATACTGTATGGTGACTAACCTAATAATAATATACTATAATTCTGATGCATAATCAGTTTGGAAATTTCTATATCATACTATGATATCTTTGAGAAAATCACTGTACGTTAAACTTTTGAATAATTTAATGTTTGCTTGTTTTAACTCATTTCATCTTTAGAACAAACCTGCTTTTCATAGAACAGGTAATAATAATAAATAATAATAAAACAATCCTGCCTCTTATAATAGAAAAAACTAAGACAATGAGAGGGGAGGTGATTTGTCCACAGTCACATAATAAATTTGAAAGCATTCTTGTAATTTAAAGCACCAGCACCGGAAATCATTTGAGTAAGATTACCTTTTAAAGTGAATCTGTGTTAGATGTACTCTGGGGGGAGTTGAGCTCACTTCTATAGTGTAGTCTGTGGCAATGCAGACCTTGCAAATGGGGTGTAGATTTTTAAATTAGGAATAATGAGCAACTCTTGACAGAAAATGCAATACTGCCCTTTGAGAACTAGTTTCCACTCCAAGTTCCAATTGATTGTGTTATTTGTTCAGGTCTCCAGAGGTCTAATTAGAGAAAGCAGAGCTAATAAATTCAAAGTTTCTGTGATGGTCAAGGGAAGTATACCCTTTGGTTGTGTCTGTTGGATTGAATGATGTCCCTACTAATATGGAAAACATGGTCATTGACTAATAGTCTCCTCTGACTTTGATGTCACCTTTGACCACTTTTCCATTTGTGACTCTAAGGTTTAAGGAAATCAGTGTGGCATTCACCTAGGCAAATACATTTTTTTTTATTTTCTGTGGTAAAAATTATGTGAAATGACATGGCAAGTTGTCATTGAAAAAGATGAGTCAAGGTAATTGGGCAAAAAGATCATGCTTTATTTATTGAATTGATTAGTAACTCATTCTTCCATCACTTCTGCCCATCCTTCCCCAGAACTGTGTCCCATTCCTACAGTGTTCAAGTCCTTCTTCCAGTCTGGGGCAACCCTCAAGGGCCCTCCCGGAGCTTCTTTTAGGATTGGGTGAGAGCTTTGTTGCAGCTTTTTCACAGATTAACATCTCCATGTGTCCAATCTATGTAGTACACTCCACAGTACCCCTCCTTATGCAAATATCAGAGCTTCAGAATCTATTCTAAAGGAAACAGTTTGGCAACTAAGCCTTATGAAGACAGTGGGTGATCATTTTCCCCAAAGTCTAATGAGAGGTCCTAAGTATGCTGAGTATACTTAAAGGGAACGGAATTACTCTGTGACCATGAATCCTTATCAAACATTCCAGCCTATTTGAACCAAGAATTGAAGGATTGGTTATAAACTTACAGAGGGAATGATTGGATCCTCTCTTTCCTTCCCTATGGACCACTCCTGCCCTCTACTTAAAGGAGTCCTAGCCAAGTTTTCAGTTAAAATTGGGGCTGTATGCAGAGAGGCTTGAAAATTATCCCCTACTTGAAAATGATCAGAACTTAAAAATTATGGGTCTTGAGGACCAACAAAATACCATAAGAGAGTTCTTGGGGGAGCTGAACAAGCCGTCATCTAAAATTGGAGGTATAGGTTAATGTGCTACTTGCTTTATGTTTGGAAAAGTCTCAAAGTAAGCTGGGAGAAACAACAGCCTGTATTTGCAGGGAGAAAAGGGAAGGGAAGAGTGGGAGCAGAGTGAAGGATGTATAAGTTTCCATATTCCAGGTAGATGCTGTGGATGGTAACTGGACTATAGTTGTCTTGATATAATTCCAGTGGTAAAAGGGCCAAGGGTATATAAGCCTAGGGACAGTAGCTGAGGAAGAATTAAAGAAGGTGATGTCCATCTGGTTCAGTGTGTCATTTAAAGCTTTTATATCCTTGTTGAGTTTTTGCTTAATTGATCTGTCCGTTTCAGTGAGGGGGATGTTGAAGTCCCCTACTGTTACTGTATTATTGTCGATGTGTTTCTTTGATTTTGTTATTAATTAGTTTATATAATTGGATGCTCCCATTTTAGGGGCATAGATATTTACAATTGTTAGATATTCTTGTTGGACAGACCTTTTAAGTATGAGATAGTGTCTTTCCTCATCTCTTATTATAGTCTTTGGCTTAAAATCTAATTTGTCTGATATAAGGATTGCCACCTCAGCTTTCTTTTGATGTTCATTAGCATGGTAAATTGTTTTCTATCCTCTCACTTTAAATCTGGAGGTGTCTTTGGGTCTAAAATGAGTTTCTTGGGGACAGCATATTGATGGGTCTTGTTTTTTTAATCCATTCTGATACCATGTGTCTTTTGATTGAGCCATTTAGCCCATTTACATTCAGGGTAACTATTGAAAGATAGGATTTTAGTGCCATTGTATTGCCTGTCAGGTGACTGTTACTGTATATTGGCTCTGTTCCTTTCTGGTCAGTTACTTTTAGGCTGTCTCTGCTTAAAGGACCCCTTTCAGTATTTCCTGTAGGGCTGGTTTGGTGTTTGCAAATTCTTTATTTTTGTTTGTCCTGGAGGCTTTTTATCTCTCCTTCTATTTTCAATGACAGCTTAGCTGGATATAGTATTTTTGGCTGCATATTTTTCTTGTTTAGTTCTCTGAATATATATCATGCCATTCCTTTTTAGCCTGCCAGATCTCTGTGGTTAGGTCTGCTGCCAGTCGAGTATTTCTGTCATTGTATGTTAAAGACCTCCTGTCCCAAGCTGCTTTCCAGATTTTCTCTTTGTCACTGAGACTTGTAAGTTTTACTCTTAGATGACGGGTTGTGGACCTATTTTTACTGATTTTGAGGGGGGTTCTCTGTGCCTTTTGGATTTTGGTGCTTGTTACCTTTACCAAATTAGGGAAATTCTCTTATATAATTTGCTCCAATATACCTCTGTGCCCCCCTTTCTTCTTCTTTTGGGATCCCAATCATTTAATATTGTTTCGTCTTATAGTATCACTTATCTCTAGAATTCTGCTCTCCTGGTCTTGTAGTTGTTTGTCTCTCTCTCTCAGCTTCTTTATTTTCCATCATTTGGTCTTCTTTATCAGTAATTCTCTCTTCTGCCTCATTTATCCTAGCAGTAAGAGCCTCCATTTTTAATTGCACCTCATTAATACCTTTTTTGAATTCATCTTGGTTAGATTTTAGTTCTTTTATTGTTCCAGAAAGGGATTTTATTTTTCCAGAAAGGGATTCTCTAGTACCTTCTGTGCTTTTTTCAAGCTAGCACCTTGATAATCATAGTTCTGAAGTCTAGTTCTAACATATTACTAATGTCCCTATTGATTAGGTCCCTAGCCATCAGTACTGCATCTTGTTCTTTTTTTTTTTTTTTAATGTGAGTTTTTCCACCTTTGTCATTTCATCTGGATGAGAATAGGTGAATAAGAGAACAAAATACTAAAATGGTAGTAATAACCCCAGAAAAATATACACTGACCAAATCAGAAGAGTCCTGAAGCTGGGCTGGGTGGGGGGGAGAGGAAAGGGGGAAAAAATCATATCTATGTGTCTCTATATATATGATTAGACTGGTGAATAGAACAGAGCCACACACTTCATTTTGGGTGTATTTTGGTCTGTTAGAAGAAACTGCCTCCCAAAATTTTAAAGAGAGAAAAACATATATGTACAAAAATAAGGGTATAAAAAAATAAATAAAAAATAAGGGTATACATGATGAAGTGATGGAATGTGACTGTAAAGATGAAAATTGTTTGAAAAAAGAATAAAGAATAAAAAAAAGAGGGCAAAATGTGATGAGGCTGGAGACTAGAACAAAGCCATGCACAAGATTTAGAGTATATTTTGATCTATTAAACTGTATCCCAAAATTCTAAAGAAAGAAAAACTAATATGTATACAAAATATAATTAAATACAATGAAGGGATAGACTATGACTATAACAATAAAAATTAAAAAAAGATTTTGTTAAAAAGTATTGGTAAGATAAAGAATTAAAAAACATTAAAATAGGAAAGGACAAATTAAAAAATAGAATAAGAAAAAATTAAAATTAAAAAATTTAACTTTGAAAGACTAAAGAATCATGGGGGAAAATCCATGAATTCTACGTGGTAAGTTCCCCTAGCTCTGGAGTTCCGCAGTTCTCATTGATTGGTGAACTTGGTCTTGGCTTGCTGTTCTTCCTGATCTTCTGGGGGAGGGGCCTATTGTATTGATTCTCTTATGTCCTTGCCTGAGGCAGAATTGCACTACCCTTGCCAGAGGCCAGGCTATGTAATCTGCTCAGGTTCACTCTGGGTAGCTTTTGTTCTCTGAGTGCTTTCTGTACAGCTTTGGAGAACAGAAATGAAGATAGCGGCCTCCCAGTCTTCGGCCCAGAGGAGCCAAGAGCTCGGGCCCCACTCCTTAGTGTACCCTCAGAGAAAAGCAGTCAATCACTCTGGTCTCCCTGGTCTCTGGACACACTCTGGGCTCACCCAGCCTGTGACAGAGCATTTCTATCCCTCACATATAGCCCTGTTTGGCGTCTCCAAAACCCAGCAGATTCCCGCAGCATGCTACCGTACCGCTCCTTCCAGTGGAGGATGGAGGGGGTCTCCCCAGATCTGTCACTTATGGGGTCCCTGCTTGAAGAGCAGTGGCCTGACTGTGCCTCAGAACATGGTTTAAGGTAACCCCATGCTGAGAACCCACTCCTCAGCTCCAGCAGCTCTGCCATGCTCAGGCACCCCAGGTCCTTCTGTGACCCCACAGGTCCTGAGACCATACTACTCAGTAAGGGTTTCACCCCCTACTTAGCCTCTGGGGTGACGTCCGTCAGTGGAGCAGACTTCTAAAGGTTCCAGTTTTGTGTTTCGCTGCCCTACTGCTTGTCAGGATCCGCCCCTCCCCCCGCTGTCTGTCTTCTCAGATGTCGCCTCTGATTCACTTCTCTGTGAGTCCTACCTTCCAGAAAATGGTTGCTGTTCTTTTCCTAGAATTGTTGCTCTTCTCTTTGATCTCCTGTTGAGTCTGTAGGTGTTCCAACTGGTTTGATAACCATCTAGCTGAATTCCTGGGACCTCCCCTACCTAGGTCTCCTACTCCTCTGCCATCTTGCTCCCTCCCCAGGATTTTCTTAATTTCTATTTCTGCACTTCATTATTAGTGTATAAAAATGCAACATATTTCTTATATTGCTTTTGTATTCTGTAGCCTTACCAAATTCATTTATCAGTGATAGTAGATTTTTGGTGGATTTTTTAGTGTTTTCTGTATATAGTATCATGTCATTTGGAAATAATGAAAAGTTGAGGGTTTTTTGTATTTGAATGTCTCTTATTTATCTTGTCTGATTGCTGCAGCTAAGACTTAGTACAATGTTGAATAAAAGTGCTGAGCATGGACATCCTAGTCTTATTTTTTATCTTAGTAGAAAAGCTCTTTTTCACCATTGAGTAGGATGTTAGCTGTGGGTTTGTCATATATGGCCTTTATTTTGTTGCAGTATGTTAACTCTAAACCTACTTTGTTGAGGATTTTTATCATGAATGAATGTTTTACTCTGTCAAATGCTTTTTCTGCATCTATGGAAACAATCATAATGGTTTTTATCCTTTCTCTTATTGATATGATATATCATGTTGATTGAATTATGAATATTGAACCACACTTTCACTTCTGGACTGTAAATCCCACTTGATCATGGTGAATGATTTTTTTTAATGTGTTGTTGGATTCAGTTTGCTAATATTTTGTTGAGGGTTTTTGTATCTATGTTCATGAAAGAGATTGGCCTGTAGTTCTCTTTTTTTTTTTGTAGTAATATATTTGGTTTTGGTATCAATGTAACACTGGCCTTATAGAATGAATTTGGAAGCTTTCCTTTTAAGAGTAGGGACTTAGTTTCCTGTCATTCTCCTAGATCTTCCAGAATCCAGCCTCATGATTTTTAAAGTTCCAATTGTTAAACCCTGCTGATTGTAAGAAGTCATAAAATTAAGCCCCTGTTTTTTAAAAACCAAATGTTATGGGGATTCATCTTCCCTATGCAGGTTCCCATACTTGGGGTTTCTGATGTGAGTATCTGTTTCTCTCCCTTCTCTGTGCCTGCAGCATCCCTCCCTCCTCAGACAGTCCCACAAGTCCCTTTAGTTCCTGACCCTGTCTCCGCCCTTCCTATACTTTTTGATGTGGCCTCTTGTCTAAATTTAGCTGTGGAGAGTCAGTCTGTAGGTCTTTGGGCCATTTTGTGGTTTACTTACACTGATAATCTTCACATTATCTAGGTGTATCCATGGAAGGAGAAGAACGTAGGATCTTTCTATCCTGCCATCTTTACTCAAAGTCTGAATTTTCTTTAATTTCTTAAGAAAAGCAGTTTAGCTCTCTCTATGTCTTACTCCTTATCTATGTCCCAAATTGCCCAGAAAGTTATTTGGCTAACCCTACTGTTCTCTAACTCTTTGGGCTTAGAATACTTTAAAATATCTGTCAAAATTGCAGAAAGTTGAAACTCTTTTTTATTCATTGTGGAATTGCTGTATTTATTCTAAAGTATCATTTAAATGATGCTTTCAAAGAAAAAAGTTATAAAGAGTAGACAACCCTTTAAATTTAAGACATAAAGGGATCCAGTGCTATCAAATTATTAAGATAATTTGCTTACCATGATTAGTTCTTAATTTTGGTGAATTAAAATTCCTGTAAAGAAAAGACATTTGAGAGTTATGAAGCATTGACCCTTTGACAGAGGAAAACATTTAAATTTGTCAACAGAGAAACATTTTCTATATAAACTAAATTCAAGAATGAATTTATAGCATGAGTCATTAAATAAGAGATATGACTTGCAAAAGTTATATAAATGCTGTTAGAATTTTTAAAAATTAATTAATTTATTTATTCATTTAGTTATTTATTAGAGGGAGAGAGAAAGAGAGGAAGAACAAGCAGGGGGAGTGGCAGGCAGAGCAGGCTGAGAGAGAAGCAGACTCCACTGAACAAAGAGCCCGATGTAGGACTGGATACCCAGGACCCTGAGATCATGACCCCAGCTGAAGGCAGACACTTAACAGACTGAGCCACCCAGGCATCCCTATAAATGCTGTGAGAATGGACAGCTCTAGAGTCAACATTCCATGAAGCCTGAGGACCATAATGTTACATTGTAAGGGAAAATCTGTGGAACAGTAGAAACCACATTGGACCTGGAATCAAAACATATGAGTGTAAATTCTGATCCTACAACTTTGGGGGATTTTGTTAAAGCTTATTCATCTCTCTGAGCAACATTTTTATCCCTAAAGAATGATACCTGCTCATGGGTCCTTTTATGAAAATAGAATAAATTAGTATATATGAAAGTTCATAGCTTTGGCTCAAACTAGAAGATCATTAAAGTTTCGTAAGTTTTAATTTGTGAAGAAGAGGAAGATACGGAAATATATTCATCTGTCAGTTACATATATTTTTTTACATGACATTTAACTTTATTTTTGCATTTCACATACAAAAATTTCCTCCTCTCAGGAAAATTATTTCCATTTTAGAGAGAGAAAATAGGGATTCTGGATTGAGATTTTCTCATAGAGATTCATAGACTCAAAAATAAAACAACAGTGGTACCATTCAGCTTGACTATTCTTGTGATGATGAGATCTTTGTTTTTAGAGGCACTCCCTGGGTGTTCCTTTGTGGGCTGAGCTCTTCTACACTTGAAGCTCAAGACTAGAAAACTTAACAACTTCACAGACAAGGGAGCAGAGTGTTTTCCCTGGCTCCAACAAGGGGCTGACAACTTTCTGTATTAGCCCATAGCAATGAAACCTGCTGTACACTCACCAGCACACAGGCAGGGAATGCTGCTACTCAAGGAGTACCTCATGGTAAATATATTTATGTGTGCACAGCAAAATACAGAAAGACCTCTAAGGAAAACTACATATCCTAAGGACATTCAATTGAATTCTTCAAAGGACTGACTTCCAACTTAAAATATTTACCAAATGAATTAAGAAAAGAATTGTCTCTACTGAAACCCAAAATGGAAGGTCAAAAGATTAAGCAGAAGAAATACTTCAAAATACAGAGTAAAAATAAAAATGCATTAAAAAAAATCAGGAATGCAAAAAAAATATCAGGAATGCATGAAAAACTTGGAGATAGAGCTAATAGACCTAACTTGCACAGAATGGCAATTCCAGAAGAGCTAAAAGGAATATATGGACAAGAGACTATAATCTAAGAAAGGAAAAGGAGAAGAAAATTTACCTGAGTTAAAGAATTAACTTGAATTTGCAGACTAGGGAGGTTTGTTGAGATCCAGAAAGGAATGACTGAAAATAAAAATCACAAGTTCCTACACATATGTTGGTGAAATTTCAGAACTCTAAGAGGAAAACTCCTAAGTTTCCAATAAGAATGAAACTTGCTTACAAAGATAAACAGTTTTGTATCAGACTTTTCAGTAGCAGCAATAAAATTAGACATACAGAATAAAACCTATAGACAGATGAGAAGAAAAGACTCCAGCCTAGGTATCCCTTATCTGGGCATGATGTTCTTTGCTGGTTAGGACGAAAAATATTTGATGGTAAATTCAAAGACTATGCCATGCTACTACTCTGTCTGAGAAGTACACTCAAGAATAGACATAATAAATAAATCAGAATAGGAATTTCAAGGTAGGAGAAATATAAAAGGAGAGCCACTGGTTATAAGCAAGTAGTTCTGCATCTTGCATAGTTAAATCTAAATAAATAACAATATGGGAATGCTAAATATAAATAATGATCTTTAAAAAGGGATACACTGCAGTCAGGACAATCCTGAGGAGGTTGGGGGCAAGTATATGGTGGGGAGAACAGTGGCTCCTCAAGAGATATCTATGTCCTAATCCCTAGAATCTATGAATGTGCTATGTCTCATTTTAAAAAGGACTTTGCAAATGTGATTAAGTTATAAACCTTGAGATGGGAAAATTATCTGTGTGGGCCCAGTCTAAGAATATAAATTCCTTTGCACAAAACTTTCCCAGGTATGGTCGTTGGGAAGTTTAAATACAGATGAATGACTAGAACTATGCAACACTGCTGGCTTTAAAGAAGTAAGGGGGGGCGCCTGGGTGGCTCAGTTGGTTGGACGACTGCCTTCGGCTCAGGTCATGACCCCGGAGACCCGGGATCGAGCCCCACATCAGGCTCCCTGCTCAGCGGGAAGCCTGCTTCTCCCTCTCTCACTCCCCCTGCTTGTGTTCCCTCTCTCGCTGTGTTTCTCTCAAATAAATAAAATCTTTAAAAAAAAAAAAATA
Source organism: Spilogale gracilis (assembly GCA_004023965.1). NCBI lineage: Eukaryota > Metazoa > Chordata > Mammalia > Carnivora > Mephitidae > Spilogale > Spilogale gracilis. The sequence continues at coordinate 20,981 of PITA01016214.1, read as the reverse complement.
AAGAAGTAAGGGGCCATGAGCCAAGGAATGTCAGAGTCCTTTAGAAATTGGCAAGGTAAGGACTCACATTCTTCCCTAGAGCCTCCAGAAAGGAATGCAACCTCACTGACACCTTGATTTTGGGCCTTGAAGTCTGTGTCAGACTTTTAACCAACAAAACTCTAGGATAATAAATATGTGTTGTTTCAAGTCATCAAGTCTGTGGTAATTTCTTACAGCAGTATTAGGACTCTAATGCTCTAGATTCTGCCTTACTCTGTTCCATAGAGCTGCCCTTAAAAGGAGACCATGCTGCTATTGCTAGCATTGTATGGGACTAGGCTGATCTCTTTCATTTGAAAACTGGGATAGTCATCTGGGTTAAAAAAATACACCTAGGGGCACCTGGGTGGCTCAGTTGGTTAAGCGACTGCCTTCGGCTCAGGTCATGATCCCGGAAACCCGGGATCAAGTCCCACATCGGGCTCCCTGCTCGGCAGGAAGCCTGCTTCTCCCTCTCTCACTCCCCTTGCTTGTGTTCCCTCTCTGGCTGTGTTTCTCTCTGTCAAATAAATAAAAAATCTTAAAAAAAAAATACACCTAGGTATACTGCTTATAGGAAATACCCTGAAGACAAAGTGATAAAATATGAAAAATAAAAGAATATAAGGAAAGTTAACACTGGCAATATCAATATTAGGTAAGGAAGATTTGAGGGCTTAAAGCCCTAAACAGGAAAGATATTGTAAATAAATACAGCAGGATTTACAAAGATAAAACAGTATATCATATGCAAAAAAGAGTATGGCAACAAAATTTTTAAAAAATTTTATTAGAAGTTCAAAAAATATATAAAAATATAGCTATAATGGAATATTTTAATATAGCTTTTTGAAAACTAGATGAATATCATAAATGAAAAATAACTTATTTCCTACTTAGTTCCTACTAATTCAACCAGCAGAGATTATGCCTTTGAAAGAGCATATTTGTGTTTTGCTATGTAGATTGGAATATTTACAAAATTAACCATGTGGTAGCACAGGGCACACACAAATACACAAAGCCTTAAACTTTTCAAAAAACTACTACATTTTTAGGTTGCTTTTTTTTTTTTCTCAGAATAAAAAAGAGCTGAAAACTTACCTCTCTGGATATTATATTAGGAAATATCCTCCTAAATAATCCTTAGAGAAAGTAAAAGTCATTTTTGAGTATACTATATAGAAAGCAAGAATTAGAAGAACACATCACACTGAAACTTAAGGGTATTAACTTATATTCAGAGAATATATGGTCTTGCATGCCTAAGCATAAAAAAACCTTAAATTTATTTTCAGAAATAGAAGGAAAAGATAAACCAAAATGAAAATGTGAGGCAAGTGTCCTGTATGTATTAACATGTAATGTCATGTACCTGGAATGCACATGCTGCATTTCATGTTGAATTGTTTACTTACCAGTCCCCTTCATGATAAACATGTTTGAAAATAAACAAATTTTGTAGTACTACCTCCCAAACACATGACCCCCTTAGACAGAAAGAAAATTGCTTAATTCCCATATGTCTGTAGACATAATACTAATTTAAATTTTTTGGAGCCTTTTTATCAGATTTAATAGTAAGGGAAATTAGCTTTCCTTTTTTCCCCTAAAGATGGCAGTAATTTAAGAAATAATACATTTTTCTTTAAATTAAGAATGAATTCAGCCGTGAGAGAATCTCTTGTCTCTGTGGTCATTTTTAAATGGCATCTCTGTAATTATTTTCCAGAATCCTCTGTAATAATCCTTTATTTTATTTAACTTGTTAAATTTTAATTTTTTAAACTTTTTTAAGTGATTGATTTTGAATTTTATTTAGTATTCCCTTACAGTTCTTTAAAATCCCTCTTAATTTTTGGTTGTCCTTATCCACATTTCTAGCCCCATCTTGTCATATTATCATGCTTCATGCTTGTGGTCAGTCCTCATCAAATTACTAACACCTTCCATATTCATCCTCATCTCTGAATATTCTCTTGACCTCCTGCTCTGATTGAGGTTTCCCCTTAAGTTACCACTTCCTGTGAAGTACTTTCAGACTAGAGAAAGGTTAAGTATCCTTCTTGCTCTTTACTGCTATTTCTAAACCAGTTCTTTTTCTGTACATCTGTATAACCCTGGCTGACTTAGAGCAGCATTCCTTTTTGGGAGTCTTCTATACCCCATTTTTCCTTGTTTCTTCAAGGTTTTAATGTGTGACTCCCTGTATTATTTCCAGTGATACCTTTGCCATACATATGATGACCACTTTTCCTGGTTTGCTCAAGCCTGGAGGACAGTCCCAGGAAAACCATCCCTATAATTTCTGGGGCTGAGAAGCTTGCTAGGACACAAGACTTTCACTGCTGAGACTGGGAAATTTTAAGCCAAACAGAAGAATTTTCTCCAGCTAGTCCTAAGTGCCAGTGAATTCAGGGTTCATATAAATGATCCCTCCAATAACGTGGCCTCTCAGTTCCTTAACCTCCTCTTGTGCATTAGCCGCATCTTCATCAGAACTTAAGCCACACACTCTCTCATAGAAAATCCTGGGACATGTTAATGTGATAACTACACAGCCTTCATAATATCAGTTTCAACCCTTCTTTCTGATTACAGTATCCTCAGGCAGCTTGTTCTGTTATCTAAATGTCAAAACCTCTTTGACTCTATTCACAGAGATGTGCAGTCAAATGATCACTTATATGATCTCTCAATTTTTTTTTTTTTAAAGATTTTATTTATTTGACAGAGAGAAACACAGCCAGAGAGAGAACACAAGCAGGGGGGGTGAGAGAGGGAGAAGCAGGCCTCCCGCCGAGCAGGAAGCCCGATGTGGGGCTCGATCCCGGGTCTCCGGGATCATGACCTGAGCCGAAGGCAGTGGCTCAACCAACTGAGCCACCCAGGCGCCGCCTGATCTCTCAATTTTTTGTTTTCTCTTTCCTTATTGCATAATTAAATTCCATATCCCATCACTTTAATTTTTCTTTTCATATATTCTTGTCTCTTGTGCCTTTCTCTTCCTGCATCATACGTGTCTGGCAGGACCTATTTCACTCCAACTCTGCCTATTCTCAGTCTACACATGCAAAGTTTATGTTCCCGGCTGGAAAAAAAGACAAGATAATGTTGACTTTTCTCCCTTGAAATTAAAAACTAACCTCTGTGTTGCCTGCCAATCTGGTAACATTTCCCCATTACCAACTTTCTCCCATCCTCTGAGATGATTATGTCACCACTTATCCTCTCTCCTCAGACCTCTCGCACTTTTTCTCTCTTAGCTGATGACCTTGTTTTTTTCTTTTATTGAAAACATTCAACCAATGAGAATATCCACACCCTATCTACCTACTTCAACTGGATCTAAAGCCATATTCTTGGCCCTCCCAGCAGTTACTGACTCTGAGGCCAGTCTCCACTTACGTTCCAAATAATCCACTCTCTCACTTCTTCAAGGACCTGACTCAGCAAGTATCCATTATCTTCCTCTCTACTAAGTTATGCCTAGCAACATATAACATGCAATAATAATTCCCATCATAAAAAGTTCTTCCTGGGACCCTCCTTTCCATTCCAGCCATACTTTATTTTCTGTTCTCCCTTTTACGAGAGCCCCACTAAACAGTGGAGTTTCTATAGAAAACTCACGATTTCCACTTCCTCCTTTCTCATCCATTTTAAAACTCACTTTAATTATGCTTTCGTATTCATTGCAGAAAAAAAAAAGCAACTTGTCAAGTTCACTTGTGGCCCTTAACTTGCTAAATCCATTCTCAGTCTCCATCTTACTCAACCACTTGAGTAAGATACCAGGAAAACTCCTGAGAGGGTTGTGAACCAGCAATTATAGTCAGGCTCAGTTGTTAAGACCTTTGTATTAACTTTATATTAACTGTTCCTCTGTCTGAAATGTGATTTCTCCAGATATCTGCAGTGCTCATGATTCTGCTCAAATGTCACTCTTTCGGAGAGAACTTTGCTGATTATCTTATCTGACAGAGCTATCCCATCCCTCACTCCTGGACTCCCTCTCCACTTTACACAGTTTATATTGTATGGCTGATATATTATAAATATATTTGTTTTTATATGTCTCTCTATATTAGAATGCAAACTTGATAAAAGTAGAGACTTTGTCTACAAAGGTAGTGCCTCATTCAAGCAGGCCATCAATAAAATATTTCAAAAAATGCTGAATTAATGAATGCAAAATGTACTCTAGCCGTATCTGATTCTTTGTCACCAGCTGTACACACTCTGTCTGTACTCCTCCCTCTATCTTCCTCTACTGAAATGCCATCTAGACCCCAAACCTCCACTCAAACCTATGTCTTCCATGACACGTTTTTAACTTCTCCAGGTGGAAGTAATTCCTTTATTTCTGTTTAACGTTCTATCATCATTATGGCAGCATATATCAGCTGCCTCATGCTTTGTGTACTCAAATTATCAATCATCTGTTTTATCAATCTTATTGTGGTATAATTTACATTGCATAAAGTTCTTGTACTATAAGCTTACAGTTTGAGTTTGACAAATTTATACCCTATCTTACCACTAATGCAATCAAGATACAGACTATTTCTACCATCATAGAAATTGCTGCTGTGCCCTCTGCAGTCAGTCCCCCTCGCCCCACCAGTTTCTGCATCAGGCGGTGACTAATCTGGCTTCCATCCTAGAGCTTACTTTGCTAATTCTAGGCTAGAATAAATCTTGTAGTACAAATTCTCGAGTTTGATATATTTCACTCAGCAAAATGTTTGAAATCCATCCATGTTTCACGTATCAGTAGTTTCTTCTTTTTTTTTTTTTTATCACTGAGTAGTATTTCATCAGATATACTACAATTTGTTTAGATCTGGTCTCCTGTTGACAGACCATTTGGTTGTTTCCAGTTTGGGCTACATTGAATATAGCTGCAGTAAACATTTTAAGTGTAGTATTTTGCAGACATATGCTTTTATTGATTTTATGTAAATGCCTAAGAGTAGAAGAGGTAGGTTTTATAATAAGTATTGTTTATCTTTGTAAAAATTGATAACATGTTTTTGAAAGAGGTTGTATAATTTATGTTCTCACCAGCAACTTATGAGAGTTTATTTTGCATTTTCCTGATGACTAATGATGAATATCTTTTCATGTACTTGCTGCTATTCTTATATTTTCTTTTGTAAAGTGCTATTCAAGTCTTTTGCTTATTTAAAAAAATAGTTTACATGTTTATCATTGAGTTGTCTTTCATATATTCTTATATTTATATGCATTTATTTTGATACATGTTTATATATTCTGGATAGAAGTAATTTGTTAGAAACTGCAAATATTTTCTCCCATTGTTTGGTTTTTAATTTTCTTAAAATTATATTTTAAAAAGTAGATATTTAAATAATTTTTTCCTTCTGTTTTTTATGGTCTAAAAAAATGTCTTCTCCAATGTTACCTTTTTAAAGTGAAGAACTATCTCTTATTCTAGGCATTGTTCACAGGTATTCAATAGTGATATCTATGTGATAGTTGAATTCATGAGTATTAGAGCTAGAAGAGCATGGATCTAATGTAGCTAATTGTCATCCCCATCATTTAGTTGATTATTAAGCACACAGGTGGCTAGTTCATATGTGACACCATCAAACTAGGATTGAATGTGTCATAATGTTGCTACTAACTCTGATCGTAGCAGCTCCTGTTCTCTAGGCACCAGAGATGCAAGTTTAGTATTAGTCACACGGTTGCAAGGAACAGAAACCAGACCTGTCTTAAGCAATACATGAATTTATAGAAGGCTACTGAGTAGCTCACAAGATTAGGGGGATTCTGCGAAAGTAGTGTTGGAAAGCAGGCATGAACAAAGAGGGCTCTGGAGCCTGAAAAGCGAGGATTCTGGCATGAGGCTTTCTCTGCTATGCTCAGTGGCTCTGCCAACATTATCTTGGCTGAGTTCCTCCACTGAACATCTAGATTTCTATTGTCTACCAGCGAGAGTGAATTTTAAGTCTTCCTTAATTTTTGCGTTATTTGTTCATGATTCATATTTTGAAGAGAAATGTGAAATTCATTTAACATACATTTATTAATCATCTTTTTACATCTTAAGTAGTGTTCTGGGGATATACTAGTGAAAAAAATATAAAAATACTTTCCCTTAAGCTAACGACTGTCCTGCTCAAGAATGTTTGAATCAACCAGGAAATCAAAGAACTTAAACATTTCATGGAAACCAATGAGAATGAAGATGCATCCATCCAAAACGTATGGGATATGGCAAAGGCAGTCATAAGGGGGAAATACATAGCCATCCAAGCCTCACTCAAAAAAATGGAAAAATCCTGAATACACCAACTCTCATTACATCGTTAAGAACTGGAAACTCAACAAATTAAGCCAACCCCACACACAAGATGGGAAATAATTAAGATTAGAGCAGAGATCAATGAATTAGAAACTAGAATTGGAATTAGAAACTAGGTAGAACACATCAACAAAACTAGAAGCTGGTTCTTTGAAAGAATTAATAAGATCGATAAACTACTGGCCAAACTAACCCAAAAGAAAAGGGAGAGGACCCAAAATAATAAAATTATGAATGAAAGGGGAGAGATCACGACTAACACCAAGGAAATAGAAACAATCATCAGAAATTACTATCAGCACTTATATGCCAATAAGTTAAATAACTAGAAGATACGGATGCGTTCCTGGAAACCCATAAACTTCCAAGGCTGAAACAGGAAGAAATTGACAACCTGAATAGACCAATATCTAGTATGAAGCAGTGATCAAAAACCTCCCAAGAAACAAGAGCCCAGGACCTGACAGATTCCCTGGGGAATTCTACCAAACATTCAAAGAAGAAATAATACCTTTTCTCCTGAAGCTGTTTCAAAAAATAGAAAGAGAGGGAAAACTTCCAGACTCTTTCTATGATGCCAGCATTACTTTAATCCCCAAACCAGAGACTGCATCAAAAAGGAGAACTTCAGACCAGTATCCCTTTTGAATATGGATGCCAAGATCCTTAACAAGATCCTAGCTAATAGGATCCAACAGTATATTAAAAAGATTATCCACCACGACCAGGTGGGATTTATCCCTGGGATGCAAGGGTGGTTCAACATTCGCAAATCAATCAACGTGATAGAACAAATCAATAAGAGAAAAGAGAAGAACCACATAGTCATCTCAATTGATGCAGAAAAAGGATTTGACAAAATACAGCATCTGTTCCTGATTAAAAGTCTTCATTCAAAGTATAGGGATAAAGGGAACATTCCTCAACCTCATAAAATCTATCTACAAAAAAAACCCACAGCAAATATCATTCTCAATGGGGAAAAACTGACAGCCTTCCCATTGATATCAGGAACAAGACATGGGTGCCCACTCTCACCACTGTTGTTCAACATAGTGTCAGAAGTCCTAGCAACAGCAGTGAGACAACAAAAAGAAATAAAAGGTATTCATATTGGCAAAGAAGAAGTCAAACTCTCTCTCTTCGCAGGTGACATGATATTCTATATGGAAAACCCAAAAGACTCTACCCCCAAATTACTAGAACTCATACAACAATTTAGTAATGTGGTAGGTTACAAAATCAATGCACAGAAATCAGTTGCGTCTTTACACACTAACAATGAAAACATAGGGAAATCAGAGAATCGATTTCATTTACTATAGCACCAAAAACCATAAGATACCCAGGAATGAACCTAACCAAAGAAGTTAAGGATCTGTACTCCAGGAACTACAGAACACTCATGAAAGAAAGTGAAGAAGACACAAAAAAATGGAAGAGCATTCCATGTTCAGGGATCGGAAGAATAAACATTGTTAAAATGTCTGCACCGCCCAGAGCAATCTATACTTTCAGTCCCATCCCGATCAAAATTCCACCAACATTTTTCAAAGCGCTGGAACCAACAATCCTTAAATTTATGGAACCAGAAAAGACCCCAAATTGCTAAGGAAATATTGGAAAAAGAAAAACAAAGCTAGGGGCATCACGTTACCTGATTTCAAGCTTTATTACAAAGCAATGATCACCAAGACAGCATGGCACAAAAACAGACACATAGACCAATGGAACAGAGTGGAGAGTCCAGATATGGACCCACAAATCTATGGTCAACTTATCTTCGACAAAGCAGGAAAACATATCCAGTGGAAAAAAGACAGTCTCTTCAATAAATGGTGCTGGGAAAATTGGACAACTACATATAGAAGAATGAATCTCAACCATTCTCTTATACCACACACAAAAATAAACTCAAAATGGATGAAAGACCTCAACGTGAGACAGGAATCTATCAAAATACTAGAGGAGAACTTAGGCAGTAACCTCTTTGACATTGGCCACAGCAACTTCTTTCAAGACACATCTCCAAAGCCAAAGGAAACAAAAGCGAAAAAAAACTTTGGGGACTTCATCAAAATAAAAAGCTTCTGCAAAGCAAAGGAAACAGTCAATAAAACAAAGAGGCAACCCACGGAATGGGAGAAGATATTCGCAAAAGGTCCTGCAAGGGCAGTACCCAAGATCTATAAAGAACTCCTCAAACTCAGCAACCAAAATAAAGATCATCACATCAAAAAATGGACAGGAGACATGAAGCAGCACTTCTCCATACAAATGGCTAACAGACACATGAAAAAACGTTCCTCATCATTAGCTACCAGGGAAATTCAAATCAAAACGACACTGAGATACCACCTTACACCAGTCAGAATGGCCAAAATTAACAGGACAGGAAACAAGTGTTGAAGAGGCTGTGGAGAAAAGGGAACTCTCTTACACTGTTGGTGGGAATGCAAGTTGGTGCAGCCGCTTTGGAAAACAGTGTGGAGATTCCTTAAGAAATTAAAAATAGAGCTGCCCTATGACCCTGCAATTGCACTACTGGGTATTTACCCCAAAGATGCAGATGTTGTGGAAAAAAAGGGCCATATGTACCCCAATGTCCATAGCAGCAATGGCCTACAATCACCAAACTGTGGAAAGAGCCAAGGTGCCTTTCAACAGACCAATGGATAAGGAAGATACGGTCCATATATACAACGGAATATTACGCCTCCATCAGAAAGGATGAATACCCAACTTTTGTAGCCACATGGACTGGATTGGAGGAGATTATGCTGAGTGAAATGAGCCAAGCAGAGAAAGTCAAATATCATATGGTTTCACTTACTTGTGGAGCATACAGAGTAATAAGGAGGACAGTGGGAGAAGGAAAGGAAATGTGAACTGGGGTAAATCAGGGAGGGGGGTTGAAACATGAGAGACTCTGGACTCAGAAAAAAACTGAGGGTCTTAGAGGGGAGGGGGTGGGGGGATAGGCGAGCCTGGTGGTGGGTACTGAGGGCACGAATTGCATGGAGCACTGCGTGTGGGGCATAAACAGTGAGTCTTGGAACACCGAGAAAATGAAAATAAATAATAAAATAAAATAAAATAATAAAAACAAAATAAGTCTTTCCCTTATGAAACTTATGGTATTGGGGAAAATGCAGACAGGAACAATAAATAAAGTGAAATATATAGTGATATGTCTGTTTCTTATTCTGGATATAAATAGCAAGTTCATTTCGCCATTTTGGGTTCTGCAATAATTAAAGTGGACACTTCAGCACATATATGCAAATGGGGAGTTCCCCTAATGTGGGCAAGGAATTGGATGTTGGGGAAGTAAAGAGGAAAGGAAGAAAAATATTATAATATGGATATTGTTTAATTTAAAACATGGATGGATGCTTATTTCCCATTTATCCCACAACATTTATTGACCTTTTTGTTCTAGGCACTGTACAAATCAATTTCACATATATTCTTTTTATCCTTATAACAATCCCATAACCCCTATATTATTATCAACCTTTTTTTGAGATAAAGCAAATGGGAGTTCTGAGTGGTTAGTCTATTTGAGGTTGGAGAACAGAATTCATTCCCAAGTCCTTCCTATGTCCTGTGTTTCTTTCACAGTGTCATTCCAGTTAACAGAAAAGTTTGGTTACTGTAACCTCAAATGATGGATAATATATTATGTGTTCATCTGCCTTCACATGGCTTCAGCTCCCCACCCCAATACATGATAAATTCCATAAATGTCCCTAATCCGTAGAATGAGCCTTAATATTACCTATGGCCCTCATCAATATTTCAAAATAATAGCTGACCCCTGCTGCAGCGAAGGGATGATTATTTCCACTTTTGGGGATAAGAAGTTGGAGGAAGAGAAGCAATTATTGCATTTTTCACTGACTGATGAAGTGTTTCTCATCCATATCAAGCCGGATCATAAAGTACATAAAACTGCATAAAAAATTAGCAGCAAATAAGAAAGTGTTTCTCCTAACCTCTAAAGCACTCGAAGAGTCACTGATCTGGGGGTCACGAGAAGGTCCATTATCATGGCCTGTTTTCTTCCATTAAGTGTTTACACTTGGCATTCTATTTGGCAATAAGCTCAAGGTTATGCTGTCAGTGCAAGATCATTAGCTTTACAGTTTTTCAGAAAGCGTTTGCCTTAGCAAATCTTCATCCTAACCTCAGTGAACATGTTTATGTCCAGGTGTAAATCCTGTTGCTGGAAGATCCGCTTGCTAATTACACTGGCTGCTGTTCTTTATTTCTCTGTGCATGAACTGGGCAGCAGAAATTCATCAGAAACCTTCTCTTCCTGAACGATACTAGTGGAAGTTTTTAGCATAACCTTGGGTGGTTGTGGATTGGTAGGCAGTTTCCTCTTGTCAGCCATCTGGGGCAGGGTCTAAGGAACTGTGATCCTTTCACCTCAACATCATTAAGGAAACAAGAAAAAGTGACAAATGTCTAGTTATTTTTGGTTAAGGTGGTGTCAGCTTGAAGTCAGAAAACGTTCAGGCTGATGAATATCTTCTTTTTTAAAAATATTCTCTGAATGCTCCTTGAAGAGGAAGGCAAAGTGCTTTGGTCAGAAGAGGGAGGACAGGGCATTTAGTGGATATATATGAGACTAAAGAACAGCTAGAATTTGGTGGGTACTGTGTTCAGGGCTTGAGATTGTCCCTACCTTCAAAAAAAGAAAACAAAACAAAAAACCCCCAAAACAAGACAAAACTAAACTAAACCCTCAATCTAGGGGAGAGGAGGTCATGTAGAGAAGTCATTGCAATGGTATATGATAATTCATATAAAAGAATTGTATTTTTCCATAGGAGCAAAGGAAGTGACTTTTTCTCAGGAGCACAATGATTAAGTATATGTCAAGCTTCTCCAGAGAAACAGAACAAGTAGGATTTGTTTGTTTGTTTGTTTATTATAAGAATTGGCTTGTGTGATTAAGGAGGCTAGGAAATCTAAGTGACTTGCTGTCTGCAAGCTGGAAGCCCAGGAAAGCTGGTGATGTAAGTCCTGCCAACTCTACAGGCCCAAGTGCCAATGAGTCAGGGTAGGAGGAGATGGATATCTAAGCTCAGATGGAAAATTCATCCTTTCTTCACCTTTTTGTTCTAGACAGACCCTTAATTGACTGGGCAGTGCCCACCCACAGTGTTGAAGGTGATCTTCTTTACTTAGTCTATCAGTCCAAATGCTAATCTCTTCTAGAAATAGCCATAGACATTCCCATAAATAGTGTTTCATCAGCTATTTGGGCATCTCATAGCCCAGTCAAGTTGACAGATAAAATTAACAATCACATGAGGCTTCATATAGGAGGTGACATTTCTGCGGTCTGACAGGTGATTGAGAGTTTAACAAATTTGCTTTTTAAAATCTGCTATACATTCCACATTTTCAGTGTTAAATTTAACCTGTACAGTCACACATATATTACTACTTTTTCTCACTCATTCTTGCAGTGACTATTGAAATAATAATTTACATTTTTTATGCACCACAAAATTCAAATTATATACATATACACACATTTTTGATATGGTTTGGGAGGTCTCTAGGATCCGATTTTAGGGAAATACTAAGGTAGAAGCACATTTGAAAAGGATGAGGCCTTTACAATGGCCATCTAAGAATCTTGCTGGCAGGTAGTATGTTACCCTGAAACCAGAAAACGGAACTTTGTAGAGTCAGAAGACTTGGATTCTATTTCTGGTCTGGCCATATTGAAGATGTGTGATTTCACATGAAACCATCTGTACTACTTGTACTCCCAAGATTGTGGTGAGTATGAAGCCCCAAATAAAATAGTTGTATTAGTCAGGGTTCTTCAGAGAAACAGAACCAAAAAGAGATTTAGCATAAGAAATTGGCTCACAGTATTATGGAGGCTGACAAGTCCCAGGATCTGTAGTCGACAGCATGGAGACCTAGTAAAACTGACAGTGTGCGTATAGTCTGAGTCCAAAGGCTTAAGAGTCAAGTTTGTTCTCTTTTGGCCTTCAACAAACTGAATGAAGTCCCCCAACATGTGGAATGGTAATCTGTTTCACTCAGTTTACCAATTTAAATATTAATCTCATCCCAAGATACTCTCCCAGAAATACCTAGAACAGTATTTGACCAAATATCTGGACACCCAATGGCCTCATTGAGTTGACACTTAAAATTTACCACTATCAGTAGACAAACTTGCAAAGTATATTAAAGTGGCATTTGACAATATCATATCTATATGAGGAATTCATGAAGCACTTACCCATTTCTTGCAGACTGAAATGAAGCGGGTATTTACTCCTGTATCGAATCATTCCCTGTCAGTTCACACTCAAGGTCTATCATGTACCAGCCACAGTGCTTGGCCTGGGGATAAAATAGCAAAGCAGTTCCCATCTTCACATACATTATCTTCTGCTGGGGAAACACACAATAATTAGGTACTCATAAAAATAAACATTGATAAATTTGTACTTAGTGCTGGGGAGAAAATGTACAAGGGGACCATAGTTTTAGATTAGGGGTGGAATGAGTTTGTCAGAGGTTTCTTTGAGAAAATGAAGCATCCATCCATGTTTTAAATTAAACAATATCCATATTATTTTTCTTTCCTTCCTCTTTACTTCCCCAACATCCAATTCCTTCCCCACATTCCCTCCCCATTTGCATATATGTGCTGAAGTGTCCACTTTAATTATTGCAGGAATTCCAATAATTCTGATATTTGGAGTGTTTCATGGCATCTTTAATTCCCTAATTCTATTTTCATGGGATTTTACCTGTTTCTTACAAGACTTCTCCTGCTCCTTCTTCTCCATCAATCTGTCTTCTAGATCACTAATGCGATCTTCTGCCTCACTTACCCTAGCTGTTAGAGTATTTAGATTAAATTGAATCTCATTGATAGCCTTTTTAACCTCTTCCAGTTCGGCTTTCACTTCTGCCCTTAGAGCTTCTATCTTGCCAATAATTCCTTTCCAACTTAGACATTGCTTGGATAATTGCTACCCTGAATTCCATTTCTGTCATATTATTTGTGTTCATATCCAGTAGTTCTATGATAGGGGTTGCAGTCTCTGAATTTTTCTTCTGTTGGGTGTTCCTCCTCTGAGTCATTTTTGGTGAGGGGTCGTTGAGGATAGCTGAATATATCAACTACAATCCAGGTGAGCTGCTCGTTGGAAGGTTTCAGAGCAATCAGAAGTCACCACTCTCCACTGATGTTCCTCTTCCCCCGTAGAGATCCAGAATTATGTAGTCTTACATCTCAGACTGATTTCATGGGTGCTTACAGTGTTCTTGTAGATATTTACCTCACTTCAGGGTACCCTTTGAAATGGTGTCTCCTATTTTTCTGCCATCTTGCCCCTCCTCTTTTGCTGGGTTCTTATTTTGTGTTTGTGGAAGGGTAGTAGAGAGTGTAGAACATTTCTAGCCAGTTGTCTTTCTTGAACACGTTCGTTTCTTTAGTAATTAAAAAAATTTTTTAAAGGTAATATCCTTTAGGCTAATTATATACTCTAGGGTCTTAGATTTTGATAATGATAATTCAGATGTTTAGTAACCATCCTAGGAGCTTAATTTCTGATGAGGTACTTCAAATACTAACTAAACCCCTGTAGGAAGTAGATTAGAATTAGCTTGTACAACTGTTTAAAACTTAAACACACAACTGTTTAAAACTTAAACACTCTTTACACTGTTTATAAAAATATTTTAAAATTATTAATGTAATAGGAAGGTCTATGGGAAAGTTTTAAATACACTAAATATAAAATGTTTTTGGGGTCCACATGTGTATATCTAGCAGATATTTACATATTCAAGTCTAAAATTCAAGAGAGACATTTTGGAAATGTAGAATTGGGCATCATCAGTACAACGGTGTGGATGTAAAGGAGGGACAAAATGAACTGGCCTGAACAATACACATATAGTTAGAAATTCATTTGACTAATCTGTCCTGAGTAAATTGCTTAATTTCAGTTCCACATGGGCAATAATCAGGGTGGCTACACTAATTGATTTATAAAAATATTAATCTTCACAATAATTCCGTGTGGTATGTATTATTAATCAATTTGTATAGATGAGGACACCAAGGGACAAATCAGTTAAGTAAATTGTCTACCATCACATAATGAAGAAGAAGCAATATGGCACCTCTGCCTTTCACAGCTAAAATGAAAGTAAAAGTCACGTTAGCAGTGGAGACAGTGGGTGGTTTTACTAGGAGAGTGAAACTGCTGGAATTTTCTTGTATTTGCTTATTTTTTAATATAGAAGATCATGTTATTTGGGTGCCTGGGTAGCTCAGTTGGTTAAGTGTCTGCCTTCAGTTCAAGTCATGATCCCAGAGTCCTGGGACCTGTCCACACATTGGACTCCTTGTTCAGCAGAAGAGTCTGCTATTCCCTCTCAGTCTGCCCCTCCCGCTTCCTGCTCACCACTCTCTCACTCTCTCTCAAATAAATAAATAAAATCTTAAAAAAAGAAGAAGAAAGAAAGAAAATCATGTTGTTCTCCCTAAGTAAAAGCTACTGGAATATTCTGTTTCTTCCTGTATAAGGCCCAGTTCTCTTTTAGCTCTGTTTTAGAGTTTAATGAAGCTTTTTACTAAACAGTGTGGTAATTGGGAAGCAGCACTTGTAAATGGCTGGTTGGGAGTGCGTACTGTGACAGTAACCTGAGGCAGGAGTCTCAGGAACAGGTGATGCCCGATTCTCTAACCAGGAAGGGAATTTGATGTTTGGCTCCCTGGCATAGTCACCCTGAAGGAGGAGTATTTACATAACTCCCACCAGATCTCTGGTGAGAGCTGTGTGTCTCTTCTCTACCATAGGAGGTCTTGAACTGAATTTGCAGGTCTCCTGGAACTGCCAGGTAGAGAGAAATAGCTCATACCAGCTGCAGCACTGGGTTACAATGTTAATTATTCGTGTGGTCACTGAGAGCAAATTCAAATAGCATTTTCTTTGGAGACAGACACAGGCTGCTGGGACAGTGGGGTGCCTCCACTCCTCAGGTGGTCCCACTGGATGGGGCTCCTCTCAAGGAACTCTGCTGGTAGGAGGGATTGGGATCTGACATGTACAAAAAAAGCCCTAATTTTAGACCCTTTCTCATTCTTCCCAGATGATTTTACCTACCTGGATTGAGGCAGAGGTCTGTGGACTGTGAGATTATACACACGGATTCAGATTCAGATCCCAGGTCTGCCCTTGTCAGCTGTGATACCTTGAGGAAACTGTCATCTCTCCATGCTTTAATTTATTTACTTGTAAAATGAAGATTATAGTAATATCTAGCTCACAGCTCTTGGGAAGGTTTTAATAGATGGAACATAATAAGTGTCCCGTGAATATTAGGGTCGCTTATTATTATATATGGTCAGAGAATAAAACCGAGAAGTGTAAGAAAAGGCATTCGTTATATATATAGCTTCACAGTTATATGGTGGTTTACTACAAATTACTAGAAATTCCATCATTGTCTGATAAACAGGACATTTATATTAACAGTATGTACGCGAATATGTGTATTTTTCTATTTGAAGCATTTTAATAACTAGAAGACAGATTTTTTTGGACCACACAAATTTGAGTAGTTCTATTTTGGTCTGTCTTTATTTTTTAATATCCAGAAGCCTCAGGAAATGGAGGTGGTCAGGGCCATTTACCATTTCTGAAAGGTTCAGTATTCATCAGGATGACTGTCATCAGAGTGAGCCCTATGACTGTCATCAGAGTGAGCCCTAATTTGTGTTGTACATGGAGTCAGCTAAGCATGTTTATTTTTTACTTACTTTTAATTCTTTACTTACAATGGAATATACCACTTAACTATAACCTTAGAGATGACAAGTAGGCTGTTTAAAATTATTTATTTATTTATTTATTTTAGAGAGAGAGCGCAACTAAGAGAGGCAGAGAGGGAGAGAGATCTTCAACAGATTCCATGCTGAGGGTAGAGCCCCTCAGGTCTTAACACCCTGAGATTATGAGCCAAAATCAAGAATCAGCCACTTAATGGACTGAGCCACCCAAGTGCCCTGCAGGTAGTTTTAATTGTAAAGCCCTTTGAGCTCTTGCATAGAAGAGGATATATAATTACAAATTATGATAATGCGAGCAATGTATTTTATCAAATAAGTATTTTTTATCTAAACTAAGTGACTAGCAGGAGAAATATTTGGTCTAAGTGAACTATATCCATGGAAACATCATTCTATTACCTTTAAGGTGTTGGACACTTTGATTTCTATTTAAAATCTTTTTATTTAAAATTTTTCCAGTTTTACTGAAATATAATTGATATATAACATTGTGTAAATTTGTGTAATGTAGTGATTTTACATATGTATATATTGTGAAATAATTGACATAGTAAGATTAGTTAATATATCCATCAGTTTATGTTGTTAAAATTTTTCAACTTTTACAAACTCCTAAAATCTCCTCTCCTAGCAACTTTCAGATACACAATACAGTATGTTAACTACTGTCATCGTGCTGTCCATTATATCCCCAGGACTTCATCTTAGAACTAGTAGGTTTGTACCCCTTGACCACCCTCATCCATTTTCCCCATCCCTTACATACCACGCCTAAGAACAACCAATGGCTTCTTGAGATTCCACATCTAAAGGTGAGATCATAAAGTATTTGTCTTTGGCTGATTTACTTCACTTAGCATAATGCCCTCAGGCTTTATCCATGTTGTAAGTAGTGGCATTTCCTTCTTTTTCGTGGCTAAATAATATTCCATTGTGTATATTTGTGTGTGTATCACATTTTTTTCTTAATAGACTTGATTTTTTAGAGAAGTTTTAGATTTACAGAAAAATTGAGCAGAAAGTACAGAGTTCCCATGTACCCTCCTGTACCAATTTTTTCTATTATTAATGCATCACAATAGTATGCTGTTTTTATTATAATTAATGAGCTAGTATTAGTATGTTATTATCAACTAACATCCATTGTTGATTCAGATTTCCTTAGTTTTTATCTAATGTCTCTTTTCTAATCCAGGAAACCACATTACATTTAGTTGTCAGGTCTTATTTAGGCTCATCTTGGCTGTGGCATTTCCTCAGACTTCACCTTGTCTCTGATGACCTTGATAATTTTGAGGAAGACTGATTAGATATACTGGCCCTCTATTGAAATTTGATGTTTTCCTCATGGTTAAACTGGCATTATAGGTCTGGAAAGGAAGGCCACAGAGATGAAGTGTCATTTTCATCATCATATCAAGGACATATCCTCTCACAAGCTTTATGACTGCTTATGTTTATCTTGATCACCAAGCTGAGTATTGTCAACTTTCACCGCTGTTAAGTTACCTTTTTTTCCCCCTTCCTTTCTATGCTATACTCTTTAGAAGACAGTTTCTCTACCATAGCCCATATTGAAGGAGTAAGGAGTTATGCTTTTCCTTTCCTTAGGGTGGAGTATCTACATAAATTATTGGAAATTCCTCTTCATGGTAGTTTTGTTTTTCTCTCTCCCCCCATTTACTGAGTCATTCAGTTATTTAGTTATTTATTTATATCAGCATGGACTCATAGATTTAATGCTTTGGGCTATAATTCAGTACTTTATTATTATTATTATTATTACTATTATTATTATTATTTTGCTTGCATCATTCCAGCTTTGGCCAATTGGGAGGTTTTTCAGTTAACTTTGTGTCCTTTTGACATAGCTTATTAATGTGTGTGTGTGTGTGTGTGTGTGTGTATGTGTGTGTGTGTGTGTGTGTACTGCTGTTTGTTTGTTTGAGCACTTCCTTGTTTTCTGGCACTACAAGATGCTCCAGACTTATCTTGCATATTTTCTGCCCACAGTGCTAGAACCAGACTAAGGAGACTTAGTTCTTTTTATAAGAGAATGGTATTTTTTTATTTAAATCATGACTTAGGTACTAAGCATGTTCACTGTTACTGAGGCATCATTTAGTTTAGGTCCTCAGTTGACAGAGCCAAGACATGTATGTATGTATACTTACCCGTATATATATATTTTTCTATATAGATACAGAAGTATGTAGGTTTTCTATCTATGTGTATGTATGTGTATATATATATTTTTCTGTAAATATTTATGTTACCATCAATAACCATATTAAATTAAACTGAGTTCATATGGTTCTATCCAGTTCTAACCTATTAGCATATGGATCATTCTAGCCTCTTCCCCTAACTTATCTGTAAATTCCCATTCCAATAGTGAGAAACCTAGCTTATACCATCTGCCATCTATTTACTTGATTGTTCAATTCCACTATATACTATATATGTATGGCTCTATCATACTTGTTAAAACTCTAACCTTGTGGGATACAGTGCTTATATGCAATTCCATTACCAAAGTTACTTAGGTTAGCACATTTCCCCACCACCCACTTCAGTGAGGTTTTTTCATATATTTTAATGAAATTATATCCTCCTTTCACAGTTTACATTCTTTTCTGGGCTCTCCCAAGCTCCTAAATAATGTTTTTTTTTAATTTGCATACATTAAGATTCACTCTTTACGCTATAAAATTTTGTGGGTTTTGATGAGTACATAGTATCATGTATCCAACATTACAGCATCATACAGAATAGTCCCACTTCCCTAAAAGTCTCCTATGCTTTGCCTATTCATTTCTCCACCCTTATTTGAAGCCTTGGCAATCACTGATCTTTTACCATCTCTATAATTTTACTTTTCCCCAAAATGTCAAGTATTAAAAACAGTTTGAATCATACAATATATGGCCTTTTCAGACTGGCTTCTTTCACTTATCATTATGCACTTAAAATTCATCCATATGTTTTTGGTGGCATGGTAGCTCATTTATCTTTATCATAGATTTTTATCACGCATACTCCCTGGATACACCACAGATTGTTTGCACATTGACCTATTGAGGATATCTTCCAGTTGTTGGAATTATGAATAGAAGTGCTATAAGTATCTTTTTATAGGTGTTTGTGTGGGTCTCCGTTTTCAAGTCAGTTGGATAAATATCTAGGAATGTGATGTCTGGACCATATGGCAAGGCTGTGTTTCGTTCTGTAAGAAACTGCCGAACTGTCTTTCGAAGTGGCTGTGTTATTATGCATTCCCACCAGTGATGAATGAGCTTCTGTTGCTCCTCATCCTCAGCATTTGGTATTATATTTTTTAATTTTAACCATTCTAATAGATATGTAGTGCTATCTCACAGTTGTTTTAATTTGTAATTCCCTAATGAAAAATGATGCTAAGCACCTTTTCATATGCTGTTTGCCATGTGTATATCTTCTAGAGGTATACAGTTATGCAGGTGTATATCAGGTGTCTGTTGAGATATTTTTGTCTATTTTTTAAGTCAGTTGTCTGTTTTCTTATTGTTGAGTTTTAAGAGTTCTTTGTATATTTTGATACCAGTCTTTTGATAGACTTGTGTTTTGCAAATATTTTCTTTCTGCCTATGACTTTTCACTCTTAACAATGTATTTCACAGTGCAGAAGTTTTTAATTTCTATTTTTTCTTTCATGAATATATGTTTAGTATTGTGTCTAAAATATTGTTGCCAAACCCAAGGTCACCTAGTTTTTTTCCTGTTTTCTTCAAGAAGCTCTGCATGTAGGTCTATGATCCATTTTGAGTTGACTTCTATAAAGAGTGTATCAGTTGGGTCTAGATTCATTTTTTTGCATATGAATGTCAAAAATTTTCCTGCAGTATTTGTTGAAAGGACTGTCCTTTATCCATTGAATTCCCTTAGCTCTTTTGTCAAAGATCTATGGCCTGTTTTTTTGGTTATTTCTGGGCTCTCTACTCTGTTATATTGATCCCTGTGTCTCTTTCCCAACTACTATTATGTCATGATTAGCCAAAGAAGCTTCGTAGTAAGTCTTGCAGTTCAGTAACTTGAAGTCTCCCAACTTTGTTCTTCCTCTTTAGTATTGTGTTGCTACTTTGGTTCTTTTGTCTTGCCACACAAACTTTAGAATCAATTTGTTAATATCCACAAAATAGGTTGCTGGGGTTTTGATTAAAATTTATTTGAGTATCAAGTGTATCAGGTTGGGAAGAATTGACATCTTAACAATATAAATTATGGGATATTGCTTCATTTATTTATATCTTCTTTGGTTCTTTTATCAGATTTGTAGTTTTCTATATGTAGATGCTTAAATTTCAAATACCTTAGTATTTCATTTTCTGGGAGATATTATAAATGATAGTGTGATTTTTATTTCAAATTCTAGTTTAGTACTGTTACATAGAAAAACAATTGACTTTTTTTTTTTTTATAGTTACTAAAATTTTTTTTTCCAGTGTTTCAAGATTCATTCCCCATTCCCCACACCCAGTGCTCCACGCTTTAGGTGTGCCCAGTACCCACCACCATGCGCTCCCATCCCTCCACCCCCCTCCCTCCAAGTCCCTCAGTTTGTTTCTGTGTTCAAAGTCTCTGTTGTTTCGTTTCCCTCCCTAGATTACCCTAGTTCCCATTTGCTTTCCTTCTGCCACTGTCCTCCACTTTGCCCCTCATGCACCGCAAGTAAGTGAGACCATGCGATACTTGACTTTCTCTTCTTGGCTTATTTCACTCAGCATAATCTCTTCC
>PITA01016213.1:0-47311 GCA_004023965.1 Spilogale gracilis | reverse complement strand
TGAAGGTTCTCCTATGAGAAAAAAGATTCTAGCAACCTCAGACTGTTAACTGAATCAATCTGCAGTGATCAGCCTGACCAGAGAGTTTTCTGGTGAGAAGTAAATAGAAAAGGTATGATCCATAAGGTTTTAGTGATCTATTCCATAACTTAATGCCAATATATGGGACATATACCTCAGGAACCCTGTGAGCAAGAGGAGGAGGTGGAGGCAGGGGAAGGTGCAAGTGGTCCGTGGTCTGAAGACTGGAGACCCAACTTAGGAAGGCTGAAATGTAACAGGAAAGGGTGATTTGCTGGAGGGAGCATCTGTGAAGGGGAGAAAAGCTGAGTTGGTTATGGTACTCACTGGTCACACAGAAGTGAAATGAGCAATAAGGGAAGTGATTTCCAAGTGTTATCTCAAGGACAGACATTCACTATAGGAATTGTTGAAATGCATCTCACTCCTCTTTGTAAAGATATGAAAGGGACTTCTCCATCCTTCTTGAGGGGTCATCTTTGATTTGTTTCATTGTTTCCAATACAATGGTTTAAAAATGTCTCATATGAAGGAAGTTCTAGCAAGAAAAGATGAGTCAGAAAAGTCAAGAGGCCCTGATGTTATCTTGTTGCACTGTGTCTCATAAACCTAGAATTTAGCTACATGAGTACCACCTTCAGAGTTTCTTTTTGGTATTCAAATCCCATTATGGTTTAACTGCTACTATGAAATAGTCAGTGCAGTGTTGATGGTTTTACATAAAGGCATCTATGGGGTGTATAAAAGCCTTCTCACAATTGTGATTTGCTGATTGAAGACTTCGGCTTTTGGTAACAATGTACAGTTTCATCATGGAATAGCTTTTCTGTAACTTCAAGATGAAGGTTCAAGTTGGCAGATTCCATGGTGGAACCTTGATTTTTGGCCCCTAACAACAGGCCGAAGCCACAAGGAATTGTCTAGGTGAGGAGTTCTGAGAAATTCTGCACAACAGATGGAACTGCCTGAAAGGATGGATGGGAGAAGGAAAGAGTATGGTCATAGGATAACCTGATATTCTCAGAAGACAAGGAATTAAGAGAAAGGGCAAATCCCAAAGCCCTGGGAACTAGAAGCCGATGGAAGGGAGGCCGTGTATTTTGCGACAACTGAGAATTTGGTCTCTGTCTAATAATAGATAACAATTATTGAAGCCTCACTATGTGCTTAGTTAGGCCAAACCCTTGTCATGGGTCATCATCACCTTTAATCCTCACAGCTCCCACGTGAGCAGGCCCTATTGTTATCTCTCTTTTATAGACTGGAAAGCTGTAACTTGGAGAGCCTTAGGAACTTACCAAAATCACCCAACTAAGTAGTAGATCTGGGATTCAAAACTGAAACTTCTCACTCTGAGACAACAATCTTTGTCGTTATGCTCTGGAACCACAGATTTCCTCTCAGTGGATACGGGCATTTAATAATACCCACTTCATAACGTTATTATGAATTTTTAATTTATGAAGTGAGCGATGCTTGTAAAGAGACTGGGAGGGTATCTGGCAAATGCTATCAGTGCATGTTAGTAGTTATTATTACTAAATTAAATGATGAACATGGGAGTCCTGAGCAGTATTTTTCAAGCAGGCCTTCTTGATTTATCAGCGTTCATAAAATCAAATTCTTTTTAAATAAAAGGACTAGAAAAGGATGTAGTGGCATGGGGAGAAATCAGGATTCATTGTATATAGTAAAAGTGAGAATTGTTTCGTATGTTTGTTTTAATGTCCATTTTGTGTATATGTGCCTCTCACACACTGGATAAAAATGAATACATATATACCTATCTGATTATTACTGTCCAAAAACGTATTTTAAAAAATCATTTAAAGTAACATTTTTCAAAGTATGGTCCAGGAACCAGCAGCATCAGTTTCATGGGGAACTTGTTAGAAATGCAAATTACTGAGCTCCACCTGAATGCATTCATGGGCGTTTTAACAAGCCCTCCAGGTGATTAAGAACGATTATGTATTCAAACGTGGTATTTGGAATCCATGAAAAAAATTAGAGATGGCTATATGTAAATTATTTAGGAGTAGTTAAGAGTACGTGTTGTACTATATTGACTAAGGATTTGAATTTTCCACAGAATGCCATCCTGCGCGGTGTGACTTATTATTTTCTGTAGCTGTTTCGCCAATTTTTTTCTACATTGCCTGCTCACTGCGCATGTGGGTAAGTCCCACAGATATCAATTAGTTTATATGTGGAAGGACATTGAGCTGTTAGATCCTGTTCTTTCTTCTAACACTATAAGATTAAAAGTTAAAATTCTTTGTGACTCGGCCTGAGCCCTGAATATCTAGATTTTGTTCAATTTGGAATGTTTTAATGATAATAGTCCAGATGCTTTAACAGCTGCAACATTAGAAATTAAGAATTCATAAAGAACTGCACTCAATATTTTACTAATTGAGATATTTATTTTGAAAAGCACATGCAGATGAGAAGACATTGACCATCTATTAATATAAAACTAATACTAAGGATAAAAAAAATCCTTTTGATAAAAATGAAAGTGATATAAATTTTTATACTGGAATATATTCCCCTTCAAAGGAAATAGTGAAAATATTTAAGATATTTATGTATCACATGCCATTACTGTTAAGAGAGAGTGGATGCTATCACGTTGACCGGTCTTTGGGTCTTTGTTCATTATGATGTTTAATGTAACTTATCCTTGTATTTGGTTTTCTGTCAGAGGGTGTGTTTACTGGGACCTAATATGCTCTTTGAAGACACAGCATTCAAATTCACTAGAAAAGACTTGAGGACTTTCTTTGACATTTAAAAAAAATAGGGGCTCCTGGGTGGCTCAGTCAGTTAAGTGTCTGCCTTCCTTAGGCTCAGATCATGATCCCAGGCTCCTGGAATTCAGCCCCGCTTTGGACTTCCTGCTCAGCGGGAAACCTTGTTCTCCCTGGCCCTCTGTGACCCCTCTCCTGACCCGCCCCCACTCCCCACCAACTTAAGCTCTGTCTGTTCCTCTTGCTCTTGCTCTCTCTGAAATAAATAAATAAAAGTTTTTGAAAAACCAAATATTCCTTTGGATTTTTAGAAATTTATTTAAAAAATTGTTTTCTCTTGGATTTTTAAGAAGTAGCTTTTCAATGGGTATCTATTTAACATTTTAAGTGTTTAGTGATGTGTGAAAATATTTTTCAAGAAAAAAGTGTGAGGACAAAGGAAAGTTTATTTTCTAGCTCACCACAAGGTGAAATTTTATGTTTAATGGTAGCTTGAGAGGTATTTCCAAATATCCTTTCCTGCTTTGCATTCTGTGGTGGGAGAGGAGTGGTAGCAGAAGAAAAGGGGGAGGTTGTGGGCTGGATCCTGCTTCTGGTAGTAATTAGCATCTGTGAACTCTGGCAAATCATGCCCTTTTTCTGGACTTTAGTCTCCTTCTCAGTAAAATAAGGGGGTTGTGGTAAATACTTTCTAAGTTTGATCCAGCCCCGAAGAAGTTTCTGTTGCTAAATGGTCATGTGTTCCTTTTGAGCAATTTTGGTAAGAATATGGCTGTATGTATATATTGGCAGGGGTCAAAAATATGTTTGACCTTATGGAGGAGTGGGGATCTGGAAGCCTTACAGATTGATTACTGACAAAGTTTAGCTTGACCCTGACCTTGACAGATTTCATGTACCAATGGGTCAGTTTCATCAGCTGTGGGGTGGGGTCATGGGTAATACTACTTACTAGGTGGCATTTGAGAGTGCCCGAGGGTGTTCTCGGCAATCCCAAAGATTGGGTGAACTGGCATTTAGTGTCCGGGGTCAAAAGTGCCACACGTCTTGTAATATGTGTGCCAGTCCCTCACTACAAAGAAGCTTTCCCTGGAATGGCAAGAAAATACCCACTGGGAACTAGCAAATGAAGTTAAAGGATTTAGTTTTAACTCCATATTTTATGAAGTCATCTGGGAAATTGTACACTTTCTGTGGGTTCAGTAACACAAATGCAAACAATATCTATTCTTGGGATGACAACTGGTGTTTATGATGCATGGGAGAGAATAGCCTCTAGCTCCCTGCATATATATTGACTATGCAGTAAGAAAAGCAGTGAAAAGCTCAGCTTTGTTAGCACGGTGTACAAATATAACTTGAAAAAATATTAAGAATAGTTCCTTTGAGTATATGAGGTTGTTAGTTTCCTCATGACAGCCATATTTTTAATGAAATGGCTTGCAGAAGTTTCCATTCAATGTAAGTAGACATTTGTTGGGTCCAAATAAATGTTCTGATTAAGGCAATAAATGCATAGATTTAATTCTTTATGATGAGAAATACCACCTGCCTAACAGTTCTATACATGATGGTGAGTGACATGAGCACTTCTTTACCCTCTGGCCTCTTCAGTACTTGGGTTGGCCTTGCCATATTCCAGGTCGGGTTAAGGATGGAATCCATTTATCAAGAGTGACTCATCCAGGGCAACCTCCAGAACTTTGGTAATATTTTCAAATTTAATGTGAACTTTGCTTTGGAATCACTTAAATCACTGGATCTGTTTATCAAAATTATTTCATCTCTTTTATCTTCTCACACTAGTCAAGCCCCTGGTTTGTTAATGTGATCTGTATAGTTTTAAACTATGGCTTGTATTCAGCTCTTAGACATTATGAATAGAAGAAGGTGTTGTATAGATAAAATTGTTGTCAAGCAAACCAAAGCCAACTTGTTATTTTCCAGGAGTGAAAGGGAATCCCTGCTTTTCCTTTCTTTAGTGAATCTAGAACTTAATACCTATACGAGAAGGGGGAAAGGGAAGTGAAGTTGAATTGTGTAACTTTTCTTTTCCTATACATTTGGTAAAATATTTAGATTTCAGGAGAAGGTTGAGATTACAGAATTAAAAAAAAATCTTTTTGGTAATCTTTCATGTTCATTTTTCATGCTGGGCCTCCACAATTAACAAAGGTTCTATGCTGCATTCCCCATGGAATGAATTCTTTGGACATGAGAACAAAAACCCACTTAGTAAACAGCTATAACCATTCTACTTCAGTTTGTTATGGAAAATGAGTTTAAAATGATGTAGGTGCTTTGGAGTTTGCCTCAGAATACAGAGTCAGGACAAGGCGGATGAGGTTCTTGGGTTGTGGTGAGGCTCTTGGGTTTTCCTCTCCTACTGCCCTATTCCTCAGAGGCCCTCCTCGCCCTGGGTTCCCTGAGACAGCTAACTGCAAATGTTAGCCGAAGGCAGCCAGTGCATTTAATGAATTACCCTCTCTGTTCTGCAACAAGAAGGGGACTAGTTAAGTACCACCTGGCAAAACTGAGAAGAGTCAGTCATGATTTTTAGTGTTCAACTGTTTAGGTGTGGAACTATGGCTAAGAAAAGAGCAAGTGAATATGTAACTCCAATTTTAAAAGGCATTTTTACTGAACCTAGATTAACCCCAAAGGTAGCTGAAAAATATACCACATTAAAATCAAGGTGTCACTTATGATACTTTCCGGTTTTAGCTATATTTTAAAACCGATTCCTTGAAATAATATTAATTACACTGAACCCATTTAATATGAAGGTTCTCAACACATTGTAGAGTTTCATTCAATTCAGTCTGCAAACCACACTATAATTGCACATTCTTCTCTTATATTATGCTGTTTATATTTTTGAAGAACAATGACATAAGTAAGCCTGATGATATTAAATAGCTAAAGGATTTCATGCACCAAACAAAAACAAGAATTAACAGAAAACTGGTTTATCTCTTTAAGTGCTGCCTTACTGCGTCAAATAATCACTGAAGGTGAGAAAATGGAGTTGGGAGGAGCTGGAGAAGAGGCTTCAGCTCAGGGCAACTGCTGTGTAACGCTGAGAAACAGGGAACCTTCTTTCTGAGTCTTGCTTTTATTATCTCTCTGTTTGCAGTCCCATCCTCTGCTATTTAATTTGTGGAACATTCCAGGGGGTATCCTTAGCTTCCCTGACATAAGTCTGTGACTGGGGGGGTGGTGGTGGCTCTGAGGGACTCCTTTCTGAAGCAGGAGGGCCAGATAGAGCAAGCTGGCTACGTAGCCCTTGGCTCAGCTGCTTGAGGCGGACTTTTCCATGGGAGCAGGTGAGACTTCGTGCCACTGAGCTGTGGGGTGCCAGCGCCCGCTGCCCCATGGAACTTTGCAGGCAGCTCTAAAGAGCATAGGATGCTATCTCAGAGAAGTGGAGGGTTGCTGCTGTATCCCGAAAGACAGAATACACTAAATGCTTAGACTTTCTTCACCTCTTTTCATGTGGCTCAGTGGTATTACATCTGGGACTTTGCTTCTAATATATGTATTTTCAAACAAGAATAGCACGTTAGTGCCTAGGGGTAGTTCTTATTTGTTTAGCAAAGAATCCTCTGACCAAATGCATAGCAATAATAATAGTGACATACTTTCTGCTGCTGTTTTCTGTTTGTTGGATGGAATAAAGGTTTTGTTAATGTCTTAGAAAGAGCCACTAAATAAAACAAAATTATATTGAACTATTTGGTGGAAATGCCAAGCAATTAGTGTAGGGTATCATTAATGAGCTGTATTAATGTGAAATGCTAACCTAATTCAGAAAGAGTAAATGATATATAAAGGTCGTATTACCATGAGCCTGGAGGGGGCGGGGTTGGAGGGGAGGTGTAAAGAGAGAGAGAATAAGTAAATACATGTGTGAGGTTAAGGTGGAATGGACTAGAATTGCCGGTGATGTTTCCTAGGAATCTGGGGTGTACTGAGTTAGAGCTGGCGCTACTGTTCCTCAAGGTTGTCAGGGAACAGACTGTTTAAGGGATTGGAGATTGATTCCCAGTATGAATGTTGGCCCATAAATGGTAACCAGAATCATTAGGACTGTGTTTACAGACTTGGGGACAGGCAGCAAAAGCCCCCGGTAACTTATTTCCAATGGACCAAGCTAAATTTTTATCTTAAATCTGTTTTGATTTGAAACAAAGGTATTAGCTGTTTTTTCTTGAGTTGGTAGTTCCTTTACCTTGCGACTTCCTGTTATTCCATTGTGAAGTTTCCAGAGAATTCTCTGTAGAATGCATTCACATAGGAATCAGTCTACCTGCCTGCTTTCTGAGAGACTGAATTTGGTGCTGTGGCTGATTTTAATCAGAGGTAGGCAAGCACTATTATTTTTTGCCGTAGGATATTTGGCGGTTTTGTGAAAGTTATTAACCTGGTAGCCCCAACTCCTACTAGAATGTTAGTTTGCCTCTGTGGTCTGAGTGTTGCACTCTGTTTGTGGTAAATAGGGAGCTCCTAACTAGGAGTCGGCAGCTTATTTGAAAACAATTTTTTTTTTTCAAAACAGAACTCGTATGATGTGATATTATAAAATTCTTCATTACTGTGTAACTTATCAATGATTTTTTTCCCATAGAGACCATTTGTTGTAATTTGGAGTCTCAGATATTTTAATCTTTATGGTTTTAGTCCAACATAAATGCTTCTTTCTGCAGACTACAATTTACCTTTTGTTAATAGATTTATTTTAACGCTCTTCTGATATTCAAGCATGATTGACTTTTATTTTTTTTTCATTTATGAGTGGTATTTATAAGATTCGGTGCAGGACTTGGTATTCTGGGTTGATCAATGATCCTATTATCTTGCTTCATTCTCTTCAAAGTTTTGACTAAATTGAGCATATCATTAAATGTCTTGTGCTTTATCACATAAAACAATGCTTTCTTAGACTAATTTTAAGTTGATAATGTTCTCAATTAATGACTTTTTAGATTATAATTGTTTATTTTTTAGTTCATTGATGGTTAGTATAGTACATTTCTTCCATTTTAAGTGTGGCTTTAGGAAAATAACAGTTTTGTTCTCTCTTATTTCTTCTGGTTTTTTTTTCTTTTGTGTGTGTGTGTGTTTAACTATAAATATCAGATTAATAAATTATGACTACCAAAAAAGTAATGGAAACACATCTCTTATGCTGTTAATTGCCACTTACTGGTCTGTGACTTTTTTTACTCGTTTAATATTAATAAGTCATCTGGGCTCTATTTCAGTTCAGATGTTATCTAGAAATCACCAGGACTCCTGGAATGTGTTTACATCCACATGGGTGCATGGAAACCAGACTGAAGAGAACAGTGGTGGGCAAGGGTCCTGAGAGGGATTCTGAGTAGGTTAAGTACTTACTGGGGTCTTGAAAGCACTGTTTTTCATCTTCACTTTGCCTAAGACTCTATGCTTGCTTCTTGGTTGAAGGAAGATACTGGCCAGAGGGCATTGTCAACCAGTAGACCAAGGACTTCATCTTGTGATGGCAGGCTTCAGCATGTCTGGGTATCTGTAAGGATATTTCAGAAGAATGAAACTTAAGTTCCCCTAGAAGTTCCAGCTACTTCACACTCTGAATTCTAGTGCATTTGAAATTGTCTTGAGCAGATGACAGCCCCTCATGAACAGCCCTTTCCTCTTGCAAGTTCAGTGTCTTGCTTCAAAGGAAAGAAAAGAGAGAGGCAAACCAAGAAAGAAACTCTTAAATATAGCGAACAAATGGTTGGCTAACAAATGATGGTTCCCAGAGGGGAGGTGGGGGGGGGGGTGGATAAAATAGGTAATGAGGATGAAGGAGGGCACTTGGGATGAATGTTGAATGGAAGTGTTGAATCACTGTGCTGTACACCTGAAACTTATATAACACTGTATTTTAACTATACTGAAATGAAACTGGATATTTAAGGGGAAAAAAGTGAAGGATCCAATAATACTTTTTACTTCCTAATATCTCCCATGTTGAGCTAAGTCTCTCACAAATAAAATAATAGAAAACAGCCTTTTCCCCCAAGTTCTTCTGAGTATAATAAGAAAATTTCATGAGAAACCTCAGGTTAAGGAGAGACCTAAGCCAAAAATAGACCCTGCCACCTGACAAGCCATTTTGTCTTTCTGGAAGATGAGAGCTATAAACTACAGAGGATCACAGTCTTTCCCTGCTTTGTTTCTGGGTTTCAGTGAACTAGGAAGGGAGCTGAAAGGAACGGAGGGGTTGATAGGAAATGCTAAAAAAGAGAAATAGCCCAAATCAAGTAGTAGTTGAGTACAGAAAAAGTTTATTGTTATTGATCTAGAATGATCAGATATGAAGGCAAATTGACTTCTATTAGAATGTCAATTTTTAATAGTGTGTCTGAATTTAGTGCCCCATAACATGATAGGTGTTACAAGCATTTCTGATGCTCAGATAGAGGGATGATAGCGACTCTGCTCGGGTTTCTCTTCTTACCTGTAAGTGCTGAGTGTCAGCGTTATTCCCCTTGGATAGAGAAATAAAATTTTAATCCTTTAATAGTATGGCTTATTTTATATATGTTTGCATCTCATTTTGATTTGGTAGTTTCCAAATCCTGGGGAATGTATGAAGTAGTTAGATTGCTGTTACTCTTGTCCTGAGATTTTGATCTTCTATTTTAAATAGCAGAGTGAACTCTTTCTTTTAGTGAAGGCATTTTCCACCATTAGTCACATTTAGTGGTTACAAAGTTCTGTTTTCTTTTATGCAAATGCCAGCATTTTTTTAACTTCTTGCCTAATGGAGGGTGCATGTTGAAAGTTATCAAGAAGCATGAAAAGGAAGAGAGCACAGGTGTTTATTTACTGAGGATAAATAAGAGAGTCATTGATATGGTATTATCACCTTTGTCTGTAAGAATCCAGGAGGCATTTGGTTGCATGTGCCTTGCTGGCTTAGCAGATGAAAAACAAGAACAGCTTGTGAGTATCACCAGTGACAGGGCCACCAAGCAGCAGAAATAGGACCAGCACAACCACTGTTGGTTTGTGCATGGGAATCCTTGGTATGGAGGGAATGTTTATTTGTTTACTTTTCATAACCTAAAGTAAAGAACTCCTTCCTTGGAGAAGTCGATGTTCCCTCTGGTTTTGAGAAGATCATAATCTTTTGCATGATTTGTTGATCACCTTTTGACCGTAAGTGTATGTCATGTCATATTAGACAGGTTTCAAGTTCAACAGCATTGAAATAAAAATGGCCATGCCACAATGTGAAGGCAAACATACTTCAGCTCCGGGGTATATTTAGTTGTAATAATAAAAAAGAACAGCCTTAGGTGCTCCATGGTTCATCACATTTTTTCAGTGAGTTTTGCAGACTCCTAACTATAGACATTAGCTCCCATATTTTCATCACAAGTTGAAGGCCTTTAGGGAATTTGATATTACCCAGTGTCCTTGGTGAGAGTTTATTCTTTCTGGGAAAAGTCTTACCTACGAAATAGAGAGGGATGAGTATGACATTTATAGGTGGGAAAAGAAGGAATTAAGTCATTTTCTAAAGTTCAGAAGTGGACAAGGAAGGAAGTCATCTCAGGCAGAGGTAAATCCATGTGCAAAGAAATAATGCTGTGATGAGAATATTAGGAGAATTCTGGTAAATGTTCAGGAATTTAGGATGAATTTGAACACTGTTAATGAAGAAGGAAAGGAGAGAAGAAATATGAAAGGGTTAAAAGGACTAAACGTGGTGACTAATGAAGCGAAGGATGTTGGAAAGACCCTACCCAGCTGAGCTTCTTAGTCATAGATGTTAGTGACTACCTCTCATTTTGCCCCATCTATTTCTGAATAGCCCAATCAGGGTATTAAATCATGTGTTTTGTGAAACCTAAAAATATAGTGTCATGCCTCAGCTTTGTCAGTCATAAGAGAAACTTTGGGGAACTAACTTCGATGGGTACTAAATCCTGGAAAAGAACATTTACTTCTCAGACATTTTTTAAAGAGTAATTGGAGAAGAGAAGTCACTTTGAAATAACTATGTACATGCAAAATGCATTGTTGCCTACTGCTATTCATTGTCAACATTAAAAATGCATATTTGCAAAAGCAGTTTCCACTACGCCAAATTAAGAAATGCAACGCTGTGTCCCCAGGTTTTTAGTTACACTGTTGGAGTGGTCTCAGGACACATCGTAGATTTGCCATATGCTTCGGTCTCCCCCAGCATTCCAGTCCCTTCTCCATTTTTTAAATTTCTAATCTAAACAAGAAGTAGTTATGGTTGAGTTCCTTTTTCTCTTAAGCTGGTTAATGAAAAGTGTGCCATCCTTTTATCCAAGTAAAATAAATGCAAAAGCCATGAGACCGGCTAATAGTTTATTTTCTTTTCTTTGGTGACAGGAACAAGGAGATTTTTTTGAGGAAACAAAATACTTGTTTGCAAAGAATCAGTGCTAATGTGTCAAAGGTGACTAACATTTTGAATCTCATCCAGACACCTATTACAGGGGAACTAAGGACACAGTCAAATAACGGCCATCTTGAATACCTGGCTTGGCTTTCCAGACTAGCTTTCCATGTGGCGTGTACCCTAGTGATATGGGCCAGGTCTCACTCAGGTTTTGCAGACACAGCCTTGCTCCTTTAACCCCGCACTAGACAGAAAATAGCCAAATGGGTTGTGTTGTTATTTTCTCTATGACCTGCTTTCTTTGGTATTCTGTGTTTTTCAGTTTTACTAATGGGAAAAGGAAGAACAGAGTGACTCTGTGCCATGTCTCTGGGATGAGTCTCATGCTGAATTGTTAAGGGAGCAAGAGCCTACTTCCCCCAAAGGAGAAATTCATAGGCCTTATACATTATCCTGGCCATAAGAGAGTGAAGAGAACAAAGAGAGTCTTTCTCCTCTAAAACCCAGACAAAAATTAGAATCTTTGGAAAATAGGGCCCTGGAATCTACATTCTAACAAATTTCTCATGTGAGTGTACACGAAAGTTTAAAAATATTTACTAAGATGTTTACCTCTGATTCTGGTCCTTTCATGAAAAAAAAGGTAGACATGTATAACTAATAAGCACTTATGGACATTCTAAGAAAATGAAAGGGAACTCTAAGAGGTCACATGGCTTTTACTTTGGAGAGAAACACCTATAAGTCTAGAATCGCTCTTTCATTTCTTCTTTTCCTCCTGCCTATGGTGATGACTCAGGGTCAAATATGTGAAACCATGAAAAGATAAGGTACATTCTCAAGGGGTCCCATTGAAGAGAGCTCCCACTTAGCTTGCATCCTTGACTGGACCCGGGCTTGGCCCTTCCCTCGCATTAGCTTCTATGACCATCTCCGGTGATCACTTCTTCAAGGAGAGTCCTGTTAAACAATATCAACTCATTGAAACAACTAGGAATATTTAGAGTGAGGATGGAATAAATGTTTACCCAAATCTATTTCTTATCCCGATTTCCTTCCCACAATTTTTAAAGAAACTTGTCTTCATCAAGATGAGCTAAGCAAAATATACCATTTCAATTATATCATGGTACATATAAATCAAGCAATAAATATTTATGAATCATCAGTTCAGATATGGAATTCTTATGGTCTCAGATAGCAATATAGGAACAAAATAGGGAACCCAATGTGGGTTTCAATTTGGAACTGGATCCCAGGACCCTGAGATCATGACCTGAGCCAAAGACAGACACTTAACCGACTGAGCCACCCAGGCACCTCAGATTGATACAGGTTTTTGAAGTTTCCGGATATATGGCCTCAAAATTGAGTTTCCCACTGTACAGAAAGCATCTCTCTCTCTTTTTTAAAGATTTTATTTATTTATTTATTTGACAGAGAGAAACACAGCTAGAGAGGGAACACAAGCAGAGGGACTGAGAGAGGGAGAAGCAGGCCTCCCGCGGAGCAGGGAGCTGGATGGCAGTGCTTGATTCCAGGACTCCTGAATCATGACCTGAGCTGAAGGCAGACGCTTAATGACTGAGCCACCCAGGTGCGCCAAGCATGTCATAATTATATATACCTTCACATTGCTCATGTGGTTCCTCTTATGCAAAGGGGATAGGGAAAACATAAAATGTCTTTCCTGAAATCCTGAATCAAATACACCCAAAGGAAATAATTGGTGGCAATAAGGGCAAGGTTACTATGAAAGAAAATGCATTAGAAATGCTAGATTAAAAAAAAAAAAGTAATGCTAGCTTTTAAAAAAGAGATAACGATCTTAAGAGAGGTATTTGTAGAATTGAATGGTGTAGTTTGAAGGTTGCAGGAGTGGTCTTCTATTCTGAAATTATAAGCTTTCAAAGATTATTTCTCCATGTTCTACACTTTCTATATCTCACAATCATATTTGTGAATTTTACCTCAGTAAAGCAGGGATGGGGGGAGGGCAGAGAGTTTCTCTGCCTGACTCCTAAGCATTTGACCTAAGGCTAAAAGCCTGAAATATGTTTTGTTACCACTAGCCAAAGGGAAGCACAATGCAGATCCTACAGATAAAACTCCAGCATCCTATCTCCAAGCTGTCTTTCCTAATACTCCTTCCTTCCATTCTCACAGCCCTCACCATCTGAGGCCTGGGTTACTGCTGTTTTGTACAACAGTGTAATTTATCTGCCTTAAGCTTTCGCTGCAATTAAGTTCATCTTTCATATTGGTGCCAGTTCAATAAAGCACTACTTTCTTCCTATCTTTCTTCTCCTTGTGAGGGTCTACACTGACTACTTCTTGCCGGGACTTTCCGGTCATAATTGACCTAGGCAACCTTATTTCTCTGTGTTCTTCCCCACAGGCTGGTCTTTCCACTGTTCTCCCACGTTCCAACAGTCAGTTCTCCTTTCTCTGGGCCTTTCCCTGCCTGGAATTCCCTCCCCTCTCCTTGTGTGAGTCTGGTCAGCCCTGGGTCCAGTCCTGCCCTCCCATGAAGCCTTCCTCCTATCTGTCCCTGCAAGGAGTGACCACTGCATTATCTGAAGTTTTAGAGAATCCGAGCTATACGATTGATCTTATCATTTATCAGATTCTACTTCCTAGTGTTCGCTTTCATCTGTATGTTTTAATTGGATATTGCTTAATTGAATTAAAAAAAGAAGCATAAGAAAAAAGGGATGTCTAGATTATAAAAAGACATGTGCACACATTTAAAAACATATGCAGTGTGTTGCAGAAAGAGGAGACATTTATCAATATATAAATATAGAAACATTTTCTACTGCTGAAAGTTGAATCAGTACCTGAAGGATACTTTCTCTTTGAGACACTCTTTCTTTATCCAGGTATTTGGAAATGCTCATCTGCTCTAACCTGACAGTGTGTTTATTCTTAAAGCATAAAAAAAACCTGCTTCAAGATTTATAACTTAAATGCTGCCAACTTTCCTTTTGCTTTTTTAGGATGTTTTTCCTGGTTTGAATTTACTAAAGGATGATTTTACTATGAACCCTGAGGCTTTTCATGTAAAAAATATATATATAATAAATATATGTATTTATGAGACACAATATATATTTAAAATTATATATTTATGAATTAAATATGATACATTAAAAAATGCTACTTTTGTACTATGTGCTGCAGTAATTATGCCTTTTACTGGGAAAGCTCTGCTCCTAATAAATATCATGTTCTAACAGCACAAACAGAATGGTGACAAGATGTGCCTCCATATTTATGGCCCTTGATCTTTACTATCCAGAAATATTTCTCAAAGATCAAACCACAGCACACTTGGCTCTTGGCACTAAAAAACTTGGGCTTTGATGGTGATCAAGTATTGCATGTGATGGGGCGGCTCTTAAAAGGGACTCTTCAACAACATGATGGGAATATACACTGCTCTTTTGTTTCAGAGAACAGACTTTGCCAAGATTAAAAAAAAAAATGACACTTTATAAGACTATTTTCCTCCTTTGGATTTTTGACTGGATGCTTATCATTATGAGAAAGTGCCATGGAATGTCTCATTTCATACTGTGGGAGCTGGCACTAGGACCCTGAAGAAAATGTCTGCCATGCATATCAATAAACAGAAAGACAAAAACATTTCAGACCTTCATAAATTCGGAATGTTTTTTTCTCCTTTACTGTTCCTCCCCCCTCATCTCTTTTCTCCTCTCTCTTTCTTTCCCCCTAGGCTCTCCTCCCCATCTCCCCCCAGGTTTTCCACATGCTTCTCAGGCTCATTTTTCTTCCTCTACTCACCTGAACCTGCTTTATCTCTTGTGCTCATTTCTTTCTCTGTCACTTCCAAGACAGGATATCCTCACTGTGTCTTTCCTCTCTCCTCTGAGTCTGTATTCTTTCTACTGGTTCTTTCCTTTGCAACAAAATCCATGCTGTGGTCTAGTAAATTGTTGGCTGTATAGGGTCATGATTTGTGTAAGCTTGTCTTATTTGTCCTTTCTACTATTGGCCCATTTCTTCCAAATGAGTTCTTAGAGTGTGGCAATTTAAATAAAACAGTCACACAGCCACCCACAAAATACAATGAATCCTTTTTTAAAGATGAAAATTGCTTCAGGATAGATGTTGGCCATTCCCATAACTTGAAAGGCCATTTTATAAGATATTTAAAAATAACTACAAAAATTATGTTTACCACAGCTGAGGCAGTGAATAGGAACTCTGGTTAAAAAAAAAAAAAAATCTGTCTTACGTGGATCTTTGTGTAATCAGAGTTTAATAGAATTGAAAAATTATATCTATTTTGCATGTAATTGAATGTTTCTTTTATCATCCAGGAAAGACTTCAAGCTGATGTGGTAATAAAACATGGCACGTTGAAGGCTTTGGAGTTAGGCATTGCATTAGTTTTTTAAAGATGCTGTAACAGTATCACAAACTAGGTAGTTGGAAAGCACAGAAATGTATTTTCTCATAGTTCTGGACTGGAAGTCTGAAATCAAGGTGTCAGCCACACCGTTCCCCTCAGGAGGGAAATCCTCCTTTGCATCTTCCTGCTTCTGGTAGTTTGTTCCTGGTCTTTGGCCTTCCTTGGTTTGTGACTACCTCACTCAAGTCTCTGTCTTCATTGTCACCTGTATTCTTGCTGCATACCGCCATCTTCTATGAGCACCAGTGGTTATTTTTATTGCTGGAGACACCAGAGCTTAGTACCTGGCCCATTGTAGTTGTTCATTAAATGTTAAATTTCAGCCCCTCAGGGCCATTATAATTTGTATACTGTGGATGTTGAAAATGCTGTGGGAGAATACTCAACTATAGTATTGAGAATACTCAACCTATAGTATAGGTTGAGGTTACCATATTTCATTAAAGGTTTGCTACCAGGATGCTAAGGAATTATTTAATTTATCATGTCTTTTGGAATTATCTGGATATGTAGGAGATTCATAAGATAATTTAGTGCTGCAGGTCATGACTAATGAATTGAATTGAAGTTAAAAGTTGCCTGAGTCCTGATCAGTTTCTCTGTAACTTGTCAGAATTCTTTTTTTAAAAAAGTAAAGGCTATTTAATATACATATAACAAATACAAAGTTCAGAATATTATATATTGTATGATAATGATGAGCCATTTTTTAATCCAGGAGAGAGAGGGGCTGAGAGAAGTAAAATTATTTTCCATTGTCACAAAGAGTTTCAAAGAATTAGAGGCTAATTAAAATCAGTACTTGGTCATCCAGTAATTTCACTATTGCATATTTACCCAAAAAACAAAAACACTATCTATCTATCTATCTATCTATCTATCTATCTATCTATCTATCTATATATTTATTTATGATTTTATTTATTTATTTGACAGAGAGAAACACAGCTAGATAGGGAACACAAGCAGGGGGAGTGAGAGAGGGAGAAGCAGGCTTCCCACTGAGCAGGAAGCCAGATGTGGGGCTTGATCCCAGGACTCCAGGATTATGACCTGAGTTGAAGGCAAATGCTTTATGACTGAGCCACCCAGATGCCCCCAAAACATTAATTCTTAAAGATGTAGGCACCCCTATTTATTGCAGCATTGTTTATAATAACCAAAATATGGATGCAACCAGTGTCCATCTATAGATGAATGCATAAAGATGTGAGAAGATGAAGTATGTGTGTGTGTATACATACATATATACACACATACTTATGTACCATATGTATATATATACACACACACATGAAATGGAAACGTACTCATTGCATAAAAAGTGAATTATTACTCATTCACAAAAAGAGTAATATCTTGCCATTTGGAGCAACATAGATGGACCTAGAGGATATATGCTAAATGAAATAAGTTAGAGAAAGACAAATACCATATAATCTTACTCATATGTGGAATTTAAGAAACAAAACAAAATGAACAAAGAGAAAAGAGACAAACAAAAAACCAGACTTTTAAATAGAACAAACTGGTGATTGCCAGAGTGGTAGGGGTGGGGAGAGGTGTAAAATAGATAAGGGAGATTAAGAGTGCACTTACTTTGATGAGCACAGAGTAATGTACAGAGATGTTCAATCATTGTATTGTACACCTGAAACTAATATGACACTGAATGTTAATTATAAGTCAATTAAAAAGGAGTGGAGAGAATCAGTACTGTTAGTTGTTCACACTCCAGAAGACAGAGTATACTGAAAAGGATTTGAGTGTGTTTTCCAGGTTAGGTGTGTGGATCATCCCATCCACAGGAGTTGGCCAAGGGTTACATTTCCTGCCCTCTAGATTAATTTGGCTTTGTCTGTGCTTTGTGGATCTTTGGCACTTCTCACACTCCTATCAGGTCACCTCCTGCTCTACACAAAAGGCTGGCAGTAATGGCTCCTTGACCTTCACTTATTCATAGGAATAGCTCAGTCAAGGGGTGATTCCAGACAAGATCAGGTGCATTCAGGGTGGTATGGCTGTAGACGAGGGGTGATTCCAAAAGGAATTTGCCATCTAACTCCAAAAGAGGGTTGGGAAAGAAATTTATTATGTTCTTTTAGTTCAGAAGCAGCTGCCAAACCTTCAGGGGACACTTCAAGGGAACAAGAAATAAGCATGGGCATGATCATGATCAGCCGTGAGAAGGCTAACTCTTTTCCCTGCTGCCACCATGTCAGTCACATGGGGATTCTTCCTCCAGTGTTCATTTTGGCCCCTGGGATTACTAATATGCCCTTATTGGTCTGCTAACTATCATTTTTAACCCACTTACGAAAGCAGTGCGAAATAATCATAGTACACCATATTTAAGGAGAAACATTTTCTTTTGTTTGATTTTTCAGTTCCCCTGTCCAGATGCTTAAATGCTCTCAGTTTAGAAGTACTTCCTTTTGCTTTGTAAAGGTTTCTTGTGTGTGTGTGTGTGTGTGTGTGTGTGTGTGTGTGTGTATGTGTGTTCCTAATTAACTTGACTGGATGTGTGTAGCTGGTCTCTTAGTCATGAGGTTTTGTTTGAATACAGAAAACCAACTTGAAATAGTTTTAACACAAAGAAGAATTTATCAGCTAACGTAAGCAAATCGTAGGAAGGGTTGGTGCAGAGCTAACATTAGGGCTGACTAGATCTGGGGGTTGACCACTGTCAGGATTCTTTACATTTATGTTTTCCCTATGGGCATGATGGCTCTTTTCTCTGAGATTGCATTCTTCAGCGAAGGAAGCTTCTCTGGGAAGACCTCATTCATATTGCTACAGCCTGACAAAGACAAGGATTCTCATAGCACAAACTTTGTCAGTCTCAACAGGTTCTGATTAGCTCAGCTCAATAGAAAATGTACATTCTAGCTAGCCAGGTGGGACCCCATCATAGTCAACTAACAACAAGAGCCATGTGGCCAAAGGAGAATTTCTTAAAAGAACAAGTGATATTTGGGTATTAAATAATAAATGCCCAATATATCTGATATTATGAAATGTTTCCTTACCTATTGCTTTGTTTTTCTTTTCCATAATTTTTTCCTCCTTATGATGGGTCCTCTTCTTCACTCTTCAGATTGCCTGGTTCTGGTTTGTTTATAATTTTAGTGTTGGTGTGAGAGGTTTGACCTAGTATCCTCACTTCACTTGTTCTGCTTGAGAGTTTTCATGACAGGGGTCCTACTGTATATATTTCCTTTACCTGCAATCTATTCTTCTATAAAAGATCTGCATTCCTGTTTCTGCCTGGGGAAACTAGTTCCTCATCAGGCTTATTGAAAGTCTTCGTGGAATGGTCCATTTTAATATAATTCCTGCAACTTTTATTCTGTGGTAGTGCAAATTCCTTCCTTTCAGCATAATACTGCACACACAGTGTGTACCTTTTCTTTCCAGTGTTAAGTCCTTGCCATATTGCTCACCTTTTCTGTATTCAGTAGCCAATCATACCCCCAGCAGTTCTGTTATAGGTAATCCATTTATTTCTTAATGAGTTTAAGAATGAGATATTTGGATTGCCTTTTGCAGCAATACATTAACTATCATCTATACTTTTATCTATTTCTTTACTTATGCAAAGTGTCAGTCACAAGTGAGTCTTAGAGCTGCTACATAAATAGATTTCTATTGTCTAAAATTCCCAAGCCAGTAACACTTTATTAAATATTTATGAGAGTCTGAATATGCAAGATAAATTATGGAGTTAGATGGGTAACAAAGGTATTATTGTATTCTTTCCATATTCATAGAGGCTAATTTATAGAGGGCCATTTCAATAGACTGTTCTGTGGATATTTATTCAAATCACTAAACACTCTCCTCTTTTCTAAG
Source organism: Spilogale gracilis (assembly GCA_004023965.1). Lineage (NCBI taxonomy): Eukaryota > Metazoa > Chordata > Mammalia > Carnivora > Mephitidae > Spilogale > Spilogale gracilis. Next base: position 27,837 of record PITA01016213.1, on the reverse strand, counting down.
TTCTTTCACATCATCGCTCTCTACTAAGGGAAGCAGCCTCATTCAGGTGCTTTGACCTTTTACTCCTCTCTCAAATGCCTCATCATCTCTTTTTCCATAGGAGGATTTGTCCTTGACACAAAATTAAAGGCAGGCAGCTACAGGAGAAATTGCCACCTGTAGATGGGAGTAAGAAGAAAAGGCAGATAGCACAAATCAATAGCATTGGGAAGGAAAAGGCATTAACACTACAGATGTCAAAGGCATTTAGAGTTCATAGAAGAGTAGTATGACTGTATGGGAGCAATAACTAGAAATTTAGATGAAATAGATGATTTTCTAACAAAACATAGGTTATTAACCTAGCCTAGAAAAAATAGAAATCATGAATAAATCAATAGCCATGAAAGAATTAAATTAATGGTAAAATGCCTTGTCTCTTCCATACCAATCTCTAAATAACAACAAATATTTATAGGCATCATTTAAAAAACCTCTGAAAGTAGAAAATGCCTCTCTTAGGCAGACTGGGCCATAGGCTCAAAATAGGAAATGTAACCAAACCACTTTATGCAGCTAGCATAACTTTGATATTAAAAATGGTTATAAGGAGGGGCGCCTGGGTGACTCAGTTGGTTAAGCAACTGCCTTCGGCTCAGGTCATGATCCTAGAGTCCGAGGATCGAGCCCCACATCAGGCTCCCTGCTTGGCAGGAAGCTTGCTTCTCCCTCTCTCAGTCTCCCTGCTTGTGTTCCCTCTCTAGTTGTGTTTCTCTCTGTAAAATAAATAAATAAATAAATAAATAAATAAATCTTAAAAAATGGTTATAAGGATAATTATAGTATATTTCATGTATAAATATAAAAGCAAAAACCTTAATGTAATATTGACAAAATATTTTCAGCGGTGTCTAAAAAAGTACATGATAGCCAAAGAGATCATTAACCAAAAATGCAAGGATGGTTCAATATTCAGACAGCTATAAAATTTGGAAAAAAAGAATAGAAAAATAGAGAAAAAGTATTTCATATAATTCAATACCGGACTGTGGTATAAACTCCTAGTAAACTAGGAATAGAGAAAGTTTTCTACTATTTTGAAAAGAGATATTTATGAAAAACCTAAAAATGTTATTGTTATTTAGAAAAACTTATAAATATTCCTATTCAAGTCAGCAGCGGGGTACAAATTCCTGTGATTATCCCCATTATTTAGCATTGCACAGGATGTGCTAGCCAGTTTTAAAAAGCAAGAAAAATAAAATTACAAGAACTTCAAAGGAAAAGAAAAAATTTTACAAAGAATGAAACAGACTAAGTAGAAAATCTAGGAGAGGCATCAGGTATATCATTAGAACAATTTAGACAAGAGTTTGGCATGTTCACTAGATTCAAGATTAGCATACACGAAATAGTAGCATTTCTGGAAATCAGCAATTAGCCAACTAGAAAATTTTAGAAAAAAATAGGTGCCATTTATCTTAGGCAGAATAATGACACCCCCCCGCCCCCACCCAGTTGACTGTTCACTCTGAAACCTGTGAATATGTTAGGTTAGTTGACAAAAGGGAATTCAGTTTGCAAATGGAAGTAGGTTTAAAATAAAGGGATTTATCTTGGATTATCCAGAAGGTTCTGGTGTCATCACAGGTGTCCTTCAAATATGAAAAAAGGTGGGAGAAGAGTCAGTATCAGAGTGATGTGACAGGAGAAAGACTCTACCTGCCATTGCTAGGTTTCAAGATGGAAGTGGACCATGAGCCAACGAATGTAGTCAGCCTTTAAAAGCTAGAAATGATAAAAAAGTAGATTCTTCCCTACAGCTGCTCAGTGTGGAGAAAGATAATTGTCTTTTATTATCTGGCTAAGGTTCCTGAGTAAAGCTCCCTACTCTCTTTCCCTTTCAGTTTCCCACATTCAAGGGCCTGGAAGACTCAGGCTTTCTAGCTTTTTCCCTACTTGGGCTCCTGGGGCTATGAGAAACTTGGCTTATTTATGGGGCTCACTGAGCCCACAAGGGGAAGCAGATACACAGGGATTTCTCCTCAGATTCTAGCCCCTTGCAGACCCAGTAACTCTTTGAATCAGGACTGGCAGAGAGAATATTATTAACAGTGGAGAGGAAGGAAGCCCTGATGAAACTTGTCTAACGTTCTGGGAAGTCCAGCGACCTACTGACCACAGACTTAGACTGATTCAGCTGGCCCATTGTGTTGTCTTTGCATTAATAAAATATATGGAATTGTTTTAAATTTGTGATTAAAGGGATAACTCCTGTAATTTAAAGTTTTGATTCAAAAGTAATACAACATCTCTTGGTTCCCAGAGCAGACCCTGAAACAAGGATTTGAGTGAAAATCACTTTTGGGGAAGTGATCCAAGGAAGTATGTTGAAGAAGTGAAGCCAGACAGGGAAGAAAAAAAGGTCGATGAAGGGTGCTTATGAAGAAGGTGCTGGCTTTGGGCAGCTGTGTTCCAGTCCTGCTGGAGAGTCTCTAAGAGGGTTAATTCTTCAGAATTAACTCATGTAGGAAGTTCAAGCCTAAGGCTTTATCATCCAGAACTTTCAGTCTGCCATGTATGAGTGAGCCAAGCACACTCTTATAATCCAAAAACTCCTCCAAGCAGAAGGACACGATTTTTTTATTCTTTTGAATTTAATTTTGTTTTCTGAATAGTAACTCAAAACTATGCAAAGAGGGATAAGTAAATAAGTAAACTGAGATATGTATATTCCTTTTTTTTTAAGAGAGAGGGGCTTGGGAGGGGCATAGGGAGAAGAAGAGAGAGAGAATCTCAGGCAGGCTCCATAGCCAGCATGGAGACCAATATGGGGCTTGATTTTGTGACCCTGAGGTCATGATCTGAGCTGAAATTAGGAATCAGATGCTCAACTGAACCACTCAGGGCCTCTAAGATATGTATATTCTTATTCTTCCTTTTTTTTAAACATAAAATTATTGGCATATATAAGTATATTGCTTTCTATTTTGTTGTTTTCACTTGACAGTGTTGCCTATAAAATCACTTTATTAGCCGATCTCAGAATTTTTCCTTGTTTTGTTTGTTTTTACAACTTCATGTGATTTCATTGTGTTGAAATATCAGAAGGTTTTTTTAATAGCATTTAGGTTGTTTCTATATTTTATGTTACAAAATTATCATTTAAAATTATTACTATTATTACAAAATTATTGTTATTTTTTCTAAGTATACCATGAGCATATGTTGTTTTATAGTTTTTTTAAAGATTTTATTTATTTATTTGACACAGAGAGAGATCACAAGTAGGCAGAGAGGCAGGCAGAGAGAGAGAGGAGGAAGCAGGTTCCCTGCTGAGCAGGGAGCCTGATGCAGGGCTCGATCCCAGAACCCTGAGATCATGACCTGAGCTGAAGGCAGAGGCTTGAACACACTGAGCCACCCAGGCACCCTGTTTTATAGTTTTAGAGGTGAATCTTTAAGGTAAAATTCAAGAACTAGTATTGCTTGTTTAAAGAGTAGATACATTTGTTTTTTTTAGATATTGCCATACTATTATCCATAAAGTTACACAATATTGCTCTCCCATATTAATATGTAACAATACCTTTTCTACTCAGCCTTACCAACAGAGTGTGCTGTCAAATATTAACCTTTTTTTTTTAATCTGGTAGGTATAGTTATGCTTTAAATTTCCCTTACGTTGAGAATTCCATCTTATTTCTGTAGGTGAGGAAATTTATATACCTCTATTGAATCTACTTTTCTTATTCTCTTTTTTTTTTTTTTTTTTTTTTTTTTTTTTTTTTTTTTTTTTTTTTTTTTTTTTTTTTGGTACTTTTTCTCTATTGGGATTTTGTTTTTTTTCTGTTTCTCAATTTCTAAGAGCTTTTACATATTAAAGTGACCAATTGAAGATTTGTTTTTTGTGATACTCATTGCAAATATTTTGTTATTAGTCTTTTAATTTCATTTTTTAAAAAAGTCATGAGAAGTTCTTTCTTTTAAGTTTATATTTATCAAATTTTATTGGATTTTGATTTGAAATCATTCAGAAAAGCTTTCCTTGTTTCTGTGTTTTCTCCTATGCTTGTATGTTTTTTTGTTTGCTTGGTTTTGTTTTAACATTTAGATACCTAATTCATTTGGAGTTTATTGTAGTATGTGGTGTGAGGTAGGATGCACTTTTGTGTTTTTCAGATGGCTACCCAATTTCCCCAACCTCAGTTTTTCAAAAACCCATCCTTTTCCCAAGTGATTTGAGATGATATTTTTATCATGTAACACTTTCCGTGGTGCTTGTGTCTGTTTCTTAATTTTCTCTTTTATTCTGCTACTCTGTCAATGCATGGACCAGTACCTCACTGTTTTAAACAGAGAAAAGGCTTCATAGTATATTTAAACCTGTATATTTAGCATGTTTAGTTAATCCACCACCACATAACTGTATTTAACTCAATAAAAAATAATTTCCTTCACCTAATCCTTATTTTTGGATAACTGGTATCTTCCTTCCAACTCGAACAGCAAATGTTGTTATTCTGTTATATAGCACTTCCAAATATCTTATAACTGTGGACTTTTTAAAGATTCCTTATGTTGATTGCCAAAATGCTTTTCAAAACAGAACATTTGATGCACAGCTCTCTCAAAATTAAAAACCTTTTTCATTAGATTTTTTTAAGTTGTTACTTTAGTAGCTAAAGGCTAACTAATTTGTACTTTTTAGATCGTCAAAATGGTTAGACATTTTATCCTACGTTTATTCACTAATTATCATTTCTTCTTTGTGACTTGCTTTATATATTGCCTTTTATTTCTTTGGCTTCTTGTTGATTTATGTGAACTTACATATAAAGATCTTAATCCTTCATCAATCAAGCTTACTGTAGTGCTTACTCAGTTTATTAAATTGTATTTTGTCAGGCTGATATTTTAAACTTCAGGTTGAAAAACTGTGACTTTTATTATTTCAATAGTAGTTTCTAAAGTAACTTCTCATTAAAGGGTTGATAGATATTTATATTTTTAATGAATATATAATATTTATAGAAAATGTAAAAACAATTATAACTTGCCAGTGATTTCTATCCTTGGACTAATGTAAATTTGAAGCAGTAAATTTGGAAGCAGAGCATTATTACAGACACAAACTCTGACAGCTTTAGGAAGTGACATCTGATGAAAGGACAAGAGACTTTCTAAAAATATCACACAGAAATCCTCAAAATTATAGCAATTTAAGGCCATTGAAGGTAAAGCAAAACACCTAGCAAAGTGCCCACTTAGCAAAGTACCCTAAGCTGATGTTCATAAAGTAAATGCAGAATTATGAAAATATTAAATGATATTCATGTTATCATGGAGAAAACAAATATATAAGATATTATTAGAGACATTTCTAACTTAAATAATTTTTAAAAAATTGCTTAGAAGTGTAAAATCCTTAACCAACCAGGGAAATTGGCTGTGAAGAAAGACTCTGTTCCCAGGGTACCAGTTAGATGACATATTCTTTTTTTTTAAGATTTTATTTATTTGACAGAAACACAGCAAGAAAAGGAACATAAGCAATGTGAGTGAGAGGGGGAGAAGCAGGCTTCCTGCTGAGCAGGGAGCCCAATGGGAGACTCAATCCCAGGTCTCCGGGATCATGACCTGAACTGAAGGGAGTTGCTTAACCAACTGAGCCACCCAGGTGCCCTAGATGACATTTTATACAAATCATTGTCACCTGTTTTATGTGGCTTGTTAGATTTTAAGCTCCTTGGGAATAAGAATCAGGATTTACTCCTCAGTTCCCTTTTAGTGCCATGTATTAATAGGGACTGATTGCCAGCTGAGGACCAATGTTTTATATACTGTTTTTGTTAATCCATTATGATCCCACTTTCTCAGGGAGGAAACAAAAGCTTGGAGAGGTTACACTCTTTACCTACGGTAGATTTCAAGCCCAGGACTCTCTGGTCCTCCCCACATGGCTAATTCTCTTCTCATGATACCTGGCACGGTGTCATACCTTGGCTTCATTTACTGTTTTCTAAATAAATAAAAAAATTAATTATTTTAATGATTAATTATTATTAGTGAGAGGTTGGAAGTAGGTGACATAGTTTATAACTTTGTTGGAGAAGCAAGACATACACACGAAATGAGATCTCAATCAAATCATAATTTAAAGTTCATCATTTTAATTGCCTTTCTTAGAGCAACTGAGTCAGCCTGGAAGGCTTTCCAAAGTAGCAATTAGATCCTTCCAGAATCTGAATGTCTTTGCTTTTGGAAGAATACAGCTCTGATCAGTTGACACCAGGATCAAAGCAATATATAGTCACAGGTTTAAGAGTCTTTCACCCTTCCCTACACTGAATTTTTTGCTGGGACTGGCACTCTTAGTCTTGTTCATTATAAAAGTGAAACGGAAGAATGTTTTTTGTCTGTCTTCAAAGCTTTCTCTGTCTATGGTTTGTTTTTGGATATTCTCCTACATAATTTTCCACATTCTATCTTGCAAAAATATTTTTGTTGAGATGATGGCTTTTGCAAGTCACTTCTATACCTTTCCTAATTGCTGCTTAATTGTTGCCAATCCCCTCCAATTTTAACAACTTTGGTTAGATATGACATCGTATTTTATGAGGATTTAAAAACACACGTGCTTTCTTAGTAAGATGAAGCTATTTGCACACTCTTCCTTTGTACTTGATGAATTATTGCTTCAAAAACATATTTGGCCTTCTTTCTCACCATAAACCAGCCAAGCAAGACAGGTAGGGTATTAAAAAAGAGGTTTAATTTCCACATTCAGTGTAGGAAAACATACAAGATTTATGCAGTTTTGTGATGCAAAAGGTGAAAATGTTGTCAGGACTTTTCAAATGATTCATAAATTTTAGAGTCCAGGTAACGGAGGAGGGATGTGGATAAGTCACTAGAGGCACTGATGAATATCTCAGATTACAATACCATTTTCTCAGAGAATACAGCAAATGTCAAAACTGATTACATTATCTATGTTGATATCATTTGACAGAGGAAGCTCCTTAATTAAGAAGGTGAGCATGGGTAGTGTTCCCTCTGAGAACACCAGTTTTCAGTAATGCCTAATGTAATAACAAGAACACAGTGGGCCCTCAATCAATAACAAACATTTGCAAATGCAGGCAATGAAAAAGGGGAAGAAAATTTCCTATTTCTCCACATTCTATCTTCTAATTTATACTAAAATACCTCTTGTCTCTTCTCTCCCATATTTTCACCATTTTATTGTATTTTTTAATTTAAATTCCATTAATTAACTTATGGTGTCTTGTTAGTTTTAGAGGTAGAGTTCAGTGATTCATCAGTCTCATATAACACCCAGTGTTCCTTACCTCTAAGGGATTGAATGCATTTAGGTCTCCTTTATCTATGCAGTGCCCAATTCTACCAGTGTTGATTTAGAGGATAATCAGCTGAACATGTAAAATGCTTGGCAGGAACCTTTGAAGATGCAGACATGAATTAACATTAATTGGACTTGGATGGGCAAATATGAGGAAGAGGGAATATTAGGGAAGGATGAAGTTGATGAGAATGCGTGGTATACCTAGGAAACACTCAGGTAGATGATGATTATTCAAGTAGAGAGTGTGTTGGAGGAGTGGGGAAAAGATAAGAGGAGCATTGAGGGCAGAAGAATTGGCTGAGAAAAACTATGCCGAATTATAGTTTAAATATTATTTGGTTATAACCTACCTGCTTTAATGGTCTTCTTCCCAAGCTCTTTAACAATGCCTTTAATATGTTGATTCTCCAAAATAACATTGTTTCACTCATAAATAAAAATGATGTTATTTTTTCTCAGTTGATGCTATCCCCCTCCTTCGTACTAACCTTTGGGGGACTCTAATATTGAGACAGGGAATTGGAATTTACATGAGAGTGGGTGTCAGGCCAGTGGAAGGCCAGGCACTGTCAGACGATCTTAAGAACAACTGGAAATGGTAGTAGGTATGTGTGTATGTATCTATCTAATGTTCCCACTCCATTTTCCTCTCTCCATTCTGAAATACCCGCACTCATGTACTGTCACACTCTAGCTCACATCTTCCTGTCCTCATCCCCAAAGAAACCCAAGCAGCCTCCCAATTGGAAACCGTGAGACAACACCTCACATTCTTGTCATGCATCATCCTGATGTCATCCTCAGACTGTAAGCTTTTCTTAGTGATATTTCCAATCTTTGGGTGGCTCCTTTTCCCCTTTTAGCATTTTTGCCTATTGCTGGTCTTTATATGCTATCTATTCAGTTCATAGAATTATTGACACTCTTTTAAACTAATTTTTACCTGTTTAAAATGCTCTTAGGAGTATTTTTTTTTCATGAATTCGATTTTTCATGAATCTCATTGGAAACTCCACAGAAACCATCTCACTCTGACCCATTTAAGAGGCTGATAGAATTATAATTTATTAGGGACAGTTAAGGAGACTAATCAAAGTTAATGACAAGCTGTTGTCAGGAAGAAATGGTTTGTTTCAGAATGTCAGTGGAAAAGCTAAAGCTATTGAGTTATTTAGCTCTCCTTCCTTCCTTCCTTCCTTCCTTCCTTCCTTCCTTCCTTCCTTCCTTCCTTTCTCTCTCTCTCTCTCTCTCTCTCTCTCTCTCTCTCTCTCTCTTTCTTTCTTTCTTTCTTCTTCTTTTTTTTTTTCAGTATCCAGCTTTTGTTTTATTTGGCTATATACCCAGAAGTGAGATTTTTAGCTCTCCTTTCTTAAGTAATTGAAACATATTGTGCCTTTATTGAAGAATTTTTCTGAAACAATATGTATCTTAGTGTATAACAGTGCTAGTTTTCAATTCAATTTGTGTTTGGATTCTAGAAAAATAGGCTTTGTGTGAATTTTTCTGGCAAGTATTCAATTAAAACTTAATGAAATGAATAGAAAAATGCTAGGCACCTGTTTCATTAGTACTTGAATATAAGCTAAGCCTGGAAAAGAAAAATAAGGTTGTTAATTGACCTTTGATTTATTCAAGACCATTGTGAATATTGATATCCTTTAAATGGTACATTAATAAAATGAGCCTCATAAATTTAGTCCAGCTCAAACACACAGCTCAGAGTATTGTTTTGTTTTGTTTTCATTTAGGTGGTAAACTCAACTGATGAAACATCAAAATAGCAAATACCTAACTTGTTACAAATCACCATACTCACAACACACTCTCCATAATATTGTATAGGTGTCGGTGTTTGCATTAATAATAGTAGTAGTAGCCACAGCAGTGAAGTTCATGGTGATAATAGATACAGGCAATGTGTTGTTATTGTTACTTACACTACTCTTTCTTTATTAGCTTTCCATTTTCACACATTCTTTTTTGGTCCCATACCATTCTGGGTGTTTCATGAGGGTTATCTGTAAACATCACAACAACCTAACTGGTAGATGGTACTTTTCCACTTTTGCGTAAGTAGAGACTGCAACTCCAACAGCTTTAAGTAATATACCTGCAGTCTTACAACTCATAGCTTGTCAGAGCCAGGATTTGAATTCAGATTCCTGGCTCTAAAACTCTTACCTGTTTCAGAACAGTGTGCTGTCATGTTATCCTGTCTCCATTTGCCCACATGATATACAAAGTAAGGGAATCGTATAATCACATGATTTGTCTTTTTCCTTTGGGGCAGTTTCAAGGTAGAACTATAGTCTCGCTTTGTCTTGGCTTGCCTTATGGCCTGCATATTCACATAATTGTCTGTGTTTATATCTTTCTGTCTGATGCATGTACGTAAATAGCCTGCTAGTCACATGACCACACACTGGATGGGCTGGTCATCTGACCCTTTGGTGGCTGACTCACATCCAGGTGGCTCTGCCAGTCTTTGATGGGGTAGGATGGTATCTGATGGATGCAGACAATGTTAGCTATTTGGTACTGAGAACAAAGGCTCATACAAAAATGGAGACCACATTCTTTACTCTGACAGTAAGTAAGGAAGGCCTTTGCTATTTAAGGATGCTTATTACATGTCTGACACTTCCCCATGTGTCATCTAATTCCACCGTTAACTCTAAAATGAAAATAACATTTTAAGTCCCTTAAATTTTCTTTTGAGAACTCAAATACTGAATCGAGTGCTGTATGGGACTCCAGATTTCCCATTTAAAAATAACTGGCAGTTGCAACTATATATGTCCAAGAGCACCTCCTCATTGCCATCCATGCTATATCTCAAAGAACATAAACCAATTTTAGACATGACTAACCAAAATATGATTAGGGTAGCAGCTCTGGAGGAGATAAACATAAGCACTTCTTAAAGAAATATAAATGTTTGTTATTTGTACCATCAATAACCTCATTAGCAGCAATGAGACTTTTCCTAATGATGCTAAGCTTCAATTATTCTGTTCTTTTCCCTTCTTAAATTTATATTGCATATATTGCCAAGACTACTAGTTGAGTCATGAATTACTCTATAGCTGTGCATGAAAAAACTGAGGGCCTTTCTAGATTGTGTGCATTATTGAGGGAATTTAGGGATCTATGCTTCGTTCTGATTAGGTAGCATGTTGGGTGCTTAGGTTCTCAGTAAGTATGCTTTATGGGATTCACTAAGTTAATGATGTGAAGTTCCAGTTCTTATGAAATGATATAGCAATAAAGTGAATATTGGGAATAAGGAAGAATGGTTCCTGCTAAGGCCCATTATCTTGACCACTGTCATAATAGTATTCAGATCTGCAATTTATGTGAGGTCTATGGGTGAATATTGCTGTCATGATTTGCCTTCTGGGGTGGTGACATTTCTAAGCCAAGCCAAAATTGAATTATTATTTCCTATCTATTTAATCTAGAAGATGTATTCTCTTTACCTTTTAGGATTCCAAAGTGGCTTTACAAAAACATAATACAAAACAGCTCAGAAATGCTTTTTTCCTTACCATAAGTGTAAATGGTGAGAAAAAGACATAATTACCAAAATTTTACTCTTAGCTGAAGATAATTGTGTAATTAGAAATAATTTGAAGGCATAAACTTGAAAATGTCATTTTAGAGGTTTTTAGCATGTTTAAAGGAGCATGTTAAATTTCCAAGTGGAATTATCACCCATAATATGTAAATAGAGTTAGCAATAAGGGTCATTTAGCTTACTAATAAACAAATGCCTTAAAATGAGTCGGCAAAAAGGTCATCTTTCTCCTCTCTGGAGGAAAGTTTATTAGTAAGAAAATGAGACAAAATATTTAAAGAATTTAATTCTGCTAACTTCCTTCTATTATAATTAAATTTTATAGGAGATAGGTATGTCAATAAATATAACTTTTGTTGACCCCATAATCTGTACTTATGCCATAATTACATTGAGATGGGATCGATCCTTAAATCGTTTGGCCATTTCATATAGATGTGGTAGTGAACAACCCAATTCTGTGCCTATGTTTATATTTGTATATCAAGATAGGCTTTCAGTGATTGGAAAATCTATCACTTTTTACAGGCTAAATTGAAGATAACAATATTCTCTATATATAATATCATTTTGCAAAGTATGATTTATCTGTGTCAGAATTTGCTGGAAAATTCTGCTGCAGAATCCTGACCCTCATTCTTGACCTTGAATCAGAATGTTGGGATGGGGGCACCTGGGTGGCTCAGTTGATTAAGCGACTGCCTTTGGCTCAGGTCATGATCCCGGAGACTGGGGATTGAGTCCCACATTGGGCTCCCTGCTCGGCAGGAAGCCTGCTTCTCCCTCTCTCGCTCCCCCTGCTTGTGTTCCCTATCTGGCTGTGTTTCTCTCTGTCAAATAAATAAAATCTTTCTTTTAAAAAAAAGAAGAATGTTGGGATGGGTGACCTTGTTACCAAACTCCTGGCTGATCTTAAACATTCTATATTTAAAAATTGTATTCTTGGGGCACCTGAGTGGCTCAGTTGGTTGGGTGACTGCCTTTGGCTCAGGTCATGATCCCGGAGATCTGGGATCGAGCCCCACATCGGGCTTCCTGCTCGGCGGGGAGTCTGCTTCGCCCTCTCCCACTCCTCCTGCTTGTGTTTCCTCTCTAGCTGTGTTTCTCTCTGTCAAATAAATAAAATCTTTAAAAACCGTATTCTTGGCATACATATTATTCTTTAATATGTGCTTTACTCTTAGTCTGAGACTTAGTAAACAGTGAATACACACTGTAATAAGATTTAACCATAATAGATGTAATTTAAATAAATTTCTATCACAGAATTGTGGTGTTAATATCAATGACATACCAAACATCTGAATACAAAATCATGTCTTCTGGCCATTTAAGATCTGTAATTCTCACAAGCCCTGCATGGTGGATAATTCTATTCCCACTTTACATGTAGAAGGTTAAAGGGGCTGAATAGCTTGGATAAGGCTACTCTTGCAGTAAGAAATGACATTAGGATATAAATCCAAATATGGCTTAGTCCAAAGCCCATAATAGAATTACAATGACAAAGTGCCCATTTATGAATTCAGAGCAGTGCACAGGGCCCCCCATGAGTTCATATGACACTTTTATGAAGTAGAAAAAATTACTCATCCTCCGTGCTCAGTTGCATGAACAGAGCATGGGGTAGATTTCACCTCTCCTCTCTCTCTCCATCATGGCCCTGTGCCATTAGGAACCTGAATCACCATAGGTACTGGCCTAATTGATGCTTTTAGTGAGAAAATTCTAAGACTCTGTAATGTCTTATAAACACAAAATACATGCTACAGACTAAAATCCAGTGAATGTCATAGACATGAAGAGAGGGTATAATTAGAAGATAGCTTATTCACTACCCAGCTCTGTTGATTTATTTCAACTGTCTTTGGGTTTCTCGTGAGATGGAGTGGCTTTCCATTCCTATTTTGTGATGGAGGATACCAGATGATCTCAACCTTTTAGCTAGAGTGTAGCCTAGCTTGACTTGGTTTTGTTTATATCTATCCTATATTCACTATCTCATTAAAATTTAAATTATGACACTTGTAATACCAAACAGCAGTAATATTTATAGAATATTCTATAAATATTTTTCTATAGCTATATTTTTGTTAATAGTTTCACATGCCCATATATTATTCATATTTTTAAAAATGTCCAGCTCATGCTTGTGGCTCATGTAATACACTTAAATCCTTTTCATATCTCTACTACCTCACCTTTTAGATATCTTACTATATTTGATTCAAACTTTCTTTATTCTCTCTACTAGGACTCACTTCAGAAAACCTGGGGAGATTTCAATCATTCCATTAAAAAAAAAAAAAAAGCTTACACAATTTTGATGAATCTTCTAAAAAATAAGTCATTATGGTAAGACATTAATTTCTGAGACAAAAGACATGGCTAAATCTTCAGCACATACTGTTATGTGAGCCAAAGTTGTTATATAAATAAACTGTACTAGCTATTAAGCACCTACTGTGTGTCCTGTACTGTCTCAGATCTTAGCAAATTTTTAGCTCATTAAATTTAATCACCATAGTTGTTCTTTTGGAGACTGCATTCCAGCAGATGGGTGATACCCTGTGGCCACTTCAGCACAGACCTGTGACCATTCTTAGCATCCCAGGAGATAGTTTACTGCTAGTGAGTCAACCATGGACCTTGCCAACCTGGAGTTCCCGGAGAGTCGTAGGAAGTGTTCCCTGTGTTCCTATTTCCTTAGAGAGTCACCCTTTTATTTTGCCTTCTCTTTTATTTTAGAAAAATAGAATCAGATTTTTTGTAGGGATTTTTATACCCTCACTCCAGGGTTCCTGTTCTCAGGGGTGTATGCTTTTAATCCTTTTGTTGCATTTCCTTCCTTTGAAACAGAGGTAATGAAATCAGAGTTTGTTTTGATGGACATGAATTGATGGATACTGACTTGACTGGACAGAGCATGAAATATGTTTTAAAAGTTTTCTCTCCCCACATCTCAATACAGCTTTCTTAAAATTGGATTTAAGATAAAAAAAAAAATAGGTGCCTAGGAGAACCTTAATGATTTTAAGCATTAGATATTAGTGGTATAGGGCCTGTCCTAAAGCCACTGTTGAAGACCACAGGGATTCTACTTACATGAAAAGAGAAGAAAACTCATGGGATTATTTTTCCTGATTGTTTTCGAAGAACTCACTTTCATCTGATCTTTTTCTGAGGGTTCTACTGGAGATGGCTACTGAAATTTTGAAAGCAAATACCATGTTATTTATTCCTATTGCACAGATGAGCATCAGTAATAAATTTATGAGTGTCTTGTGGAGAATATCTACATGGGGAAAATATCGTCTTGTCATCTTTAAAGATAAACAATGTTCAACTTATTTATATTAAATACATACTTATGGACAAATTCCATGATGTTGTATTAATATTTCACCTTTAGGAATATTACAAATTATCAGTATGTTTTTATGTAACTTGTTTCTTAAGAGTTCAAATAGTAATTTGATTCTTGATTGAAGTTCACTCACTGCTCTGTCTATTATAGGTCAGCAATATTTTGCACATTTCATTTTCTCTGGAGATGTGGGATAGATCAATGGAATAGTACTGAGCTCCAGAGAAAAGTGTGATAAAAATATTAAATTACATTATTTCAGGGAAAGTTGAACTGAGAATAGTTTCAAGGAACATTACTGTCTTTCCTGAGGCTGTGGAACATTACTGTCTTTCCTGAGGCTGTATTTATTAATAACTCATTGTAATTTAGAATACAAAGTAATTTTGTATTTCTTACATTCAATATAGGTCCAACATGTTTTCTACGACGTCTTTATAAGCTTCACTTGAGATTTCTGTTCAATTAGCAAACCCATTTGGGGCACTAATTATGTGTCAAACACTGCACCAGATAGAATGCAGCATATTATGATGAACAGGGCATTATTTCCTATTTGGGAAGATAAGGAATGCATATTAGTAATCAAGAGGCAAAATTAAAAGTTTTGAGCCACAAGTTTTGCATAAAAGTGTTTAAAAGTTCAGATACAGTGAGATTACTTCCAACCTGAAGCTACTCTTCTGCTAAATGTCTCCCTGTCACCTGTTCCAACAGGAAGCTTTATTTTCCTGAGTGTGCTGGACTATTTCACTCATCTCTTCTTTTACACTTTAGTTCTCTTTTCATCTAAGAGAGGGTAACTTAATGCTTTTCTTTGTACACTCATTCTTATACTGTTTCCCAAACATCACTTTGAAAACAGAAATGCTCTGTCTAGCAAACCTGCCGGTATTTTTTTCTTCCATCTTTTATTTTTATTATTTATTTATTTATTTATTTATTTACTTATTTACTTATTTACTTATTTATTTTTCCCATCTTTTAAATGACTCTTGAAATTTCACCTCATGCACAAAATCTTTTGATTTGATTAGAGAAGTAAATGTGTTTTTTCCTGCAGCTCACCGGTTACAACAAACACCCAATTTCTTTCTCTGATTTCCTGAGACATATATTCAGTAAGTTTGTTTAGTACATTTTATGTGTTGGGAACATAAATGAATCTGGGATGAGTTTCTGAAACACTGATAAAGAAAACAGGCATATGAACAATAGAGTATAATATGACATGATCAGTGCAGTGTATATTCAAGGTGCATTATGAACACAGAGAAATGGAATGCCTGGCTCTGGGCAAGCTGATGAGTAGGACTGTGGCAGAAAGAGAAGAGAGAGAAAGTCACTAAAAGAAGGAGTCCATCTATATGAAGGCAGTGAAGCATAGAAAAAGGTATACACATGGGTCAAAATGTGGCAGGCCCTATATTCTGTCCCACAACAGCTGGGTTTAAACAGGATACTACATGAAATGCTTAATGTAGAGCTTTATTCATAGATGACAAGAAAAAAATATTTGCTATTATTGCTAAAGTTACTATTGCTTATTTTCAATCATAATAATCCAGTAAGAAATTTGGGGCCACTGGAGATTTTTAAGCAGAAAAATTAATAAGTAGAAATGCTACTGAAAGATGGCTCTGACAAATCTATAGAAAATGGGTTGGAAGGAGAAAGATGGAAGGGAGAAAATCAGTTGATAATTGTAACAATAATGAAGACAAGATACAGTTTAGGTTCTAATGGCATCAGTGTGTCAATTAACCTCTTTATCTCAATTCTCCCATCTATAAATATAGGAATTATAATAGCATCTAATTTATAGGATTGACATAAGGATTAAATGAGTTAATATTTTCAAAGCTCTTGTAATAGTACCTTGAAGACTGCATGCTGTTAAACAAATTTCAAACAGATGTATATTGATTGTATGTCTTTTGCGTATACGTGATTTCTAGACCGTTTGTAAGTAGACATGAGTTGTATCTATGCCACAGTCTTCTACTGAGGCATAATAAAGAACAGTTCATTTGAGTTGGTTATATTTATAATAATATTCAATACTTATCTAGTTAATACTATCAAAGAGAGACAAATCTTGATCTTCTGAATCAAGTACATAATAATACTTTGCCTCCTCTTCACTGATGGCAAAATCCTTTGTGCACATATCACATAGTAGTCATTGCAGTACATCACAGGTATACATATTTTAAAGGTTATGTGCACATAAATGTAAAGTGGTTTTGTTGTCATCAGTGATTCTTTTGGAACTCAAATTTGCTCGTAAGGAGAGACCATGAGCTATAGTGTTCTACACCTATCAGTCAGAAACTGATTTATAGATTTTCGCAAGTGAATTGTGATGCATAATTTTATGGCATACTACTCCTAAGTCTTAAAGGAAACACCTGTTTATAACTGAATTTAAGATGTGAAAAGACTTGGTTGACTTTGTCTAATACTCTGATTTTAAAGGTAAGATTATTGGTGATTGAGAACCAATGCAGGTGAAACCTGTCTGAAGACTTACGCAAGTTCAATTGGCTTGACATTCTTTGATCACTCTTTCTTTGCTTTTCATCTCCATTTAGATATTCTAGGAGGGTTTTGCAATCTCAGAATTATTTACATTTTTGGTCAGATAATTCTTTGTAGTGGAGGGCTGACCTGAAGGTCAATGACTTGACATTGTAGGATGTTTAGTAGTATTCCTGGCCTCTACTCCCTAGATACCAATAGAACCCCTTTCCCCAGCTGTGCTAACCAAAAACATCTCTTGGTATTTTCAATTGTTTCCTGTGGAGTAGGGGGCAGACCACTCCTAACAGAGAACAACAATTCTAAGTGATGATTAATAGACAATAGAAAGTAATTTTCCTGAGTCATACATATGTTTAGGTTTCATTTCAACATTTTCAGTTTTTTACCAACCTTCTTCAGGGAGCAAATTTATCTCTTGCAAATAGTATGCTTAAAGTATTTTCTTCCAAATTATTTTATTTGCTTATTAATATTTTAGATATTGCATTTGGAAAGCTTGCCAAAAAAAAAAAAAAACCTGTTGTACCATCTGGTTGATCATGAAGCTAATTTCTTCATTTCTGTATTCAGTCTTATGAATGTTGGTGTTATTTTTGTTTGTTTCAAGTTTTTATTTAAATTTGTTAGTGTAATATTAGTTTCTGGAATAGAATTTAGTGATTCATCACTTACATATTACACCAGTGCTCATTACAACAAGCACCATCCTTAATATCCAACCCCCATTTAGCCCACCCCCCACCTATCTCCCCTCCAGCAACCCTATTTGTTCTCTATAGTTAAAAGTCTACCTTATGGTTTGCCTCTCTCTTTCCTTCCCCATATGTTCATCTGTTTTGTTTTGTTTTGTTTTGTAAATTCACATATGAGTGAAATCATATGGTATTTCTCTTTTTCTAACTTATTTCATTTAGCATAATACACTTTAGTTCCATCCACATCATTGCAAATGACAGCATTTCACTCTTTTTAATAGCTGAATAATAATTCCATTTCACACACACACACACACACATACACACACACACACACCCCACATCTTTATTTGTTCCTCAGTCAGTGGACATTTAGGCACTTTCCATAATTTGGCTCTTGTTGATAATGCTGCTATGAACATTGGGCAGCATGTGTCTCTTAGAATCAGTATTTTTGTATCCTTTGTGTAAACACGTAGTAGTGAAATTGCCAGACTGTAACAGAGTTCCATTTTTAACTTTTTTGAGGAACCTCCATACTATTTTCTACCAACAGTGTAAGGGGGTTCCCCTTTCTCCGCCTGCTCCTCAACATCTGTTGTTTCCTCTGTTGCTAATTTTAGCCATTCTGACAGGTGTGAGGTGATATCTCATCATAGTTTTCCTTTGTATTTCCTGTTTTTAAAAAAATAATCTCTTTCCACTTCACTTTGTTTCTTTTCAGAGTTGGTTAATTTAAGTCTATTCCTATTATATTCACAATGCTTGTGGCTTGAATAGTGTTCAATTAATACTTGTTGAATGTATGAAAAATGGACCTCACTTTTATCTGTGGTGAAAGTGTGAATCTATAGTGAAAGAATTACCTTTCAAATATTTTGCAAAAAGGCTCTGCTTCTTATTAAAAAAAAAAAAAGAGTGCATATACTCCTTCAGGCCTAGTTAACAAGTGAACATTTCCAAGCCTCTTTTTATATTTATCAAAAATGTAGGGCTCTAATGGGTCTAAAAATAATAGAAGAGCATTAGATATGAAGCCTGTGAAGTTCTAACAAATGTATACAATATTTTCCAAATGGATAACAATCATGATAAAGCATTCATCTTCACAGTGTAGTTCCACCTTATTATCAGAAAATCTCCTATGTGAATATTGGGTCTAGACTGTTTCACTGTGATATTTAACTTTCATAAGAATATCTTCTTTACCCTCTTCACTGGTCCAGCTGGCCTATCACTTTGGAAATCTAAAGGAACACATCAGTTCTCTTTACTGTACCTTTTTAATATTCTCATTTTGTAGGACAAAAGGCACTTGGGATGCATTTCTGGATCGTGATTTTCCAATAAGTATCCCAATAGTACTTTTTTGAGAAAATATGATACTGATATATTTAATACCAGCTTTACTAACTGATCCATGTATAATATCTCAGTCCCCCAGATTGACATTCATTCATAAAACATTCTTTAACATTCCTTAGTGCAAGGATAGAGTCAGAAGTCAGTCTGCAAATCTAGATTCTCTTCATAAATGGTATTATTTATGTATTTAATTATACAGGAACCCCTAGGAAGGTCATTCTAAAGACTGAAACAGAGAGAAGGCACTTAGAAATTTTTGTCCAAAAAATAATTAATTAGTAAATAAATTTAGGTTTTAGGTTTTTCATTTGCCCGATGTTCAGGGATTTTATTCCATAATCAAAGTGATACAGGGCTTTAAGGATAGCTTTTATGTAGTTTGGTTGTATTCCATAATTTTCTAGGAACACTACATGGGCCAGATGGTTGGTTTCACTATCTGTGTAAAATTATGTCTGTTCTTTTTTATAGTATAAATGTTAAGCACATCAATGGGACCTTCTGTGCTAACTCTCTGAACAAAGCCCATAGTCTAGCAGTTGGCCTGACATACAGGTTAAGAAATTAAGGAGCCAGAGAGGAACATTTCAACAAAAGTAATGCACACCAAATTTGGGGAGATGGTATTGTTATTGCCAAGATACACTGGTGGCATATATTATTCATGACTCTGTCCCCAAAACTTCGAAGAGTGTCTGGATTTAAAAGGCCTTCAGTGGATATTTGTTTAGTGAATGAATAAATGTCTGGTATAGAAGAACATGTAATTCTGTAAGCACAGGACTTTGACGGATGTGGGTACATATGCAGGAGGGATGAAGAGTATATTCCTCGCCAGTGACCTTCCAGGAATAACTGGCAGATTCTCCGAACCATTTCGATTTTAAGTTCATCATTGTATGAAAACAGGAGCATCTCAGGACTTAGTATTTTATTATTGGCCTTATAACTTATTTATGTTTTATTAGATCCTTAATATGGATATTCATACTATCTTTGTTTCAGATATAAGATAATAATTATGCTGAGCATATTACTTTACTTTTTCATGAAACTCATATTCAAGACCTGTTTTTATCCACACAAGCCTATGAGATGAGTTTTTATTTACTCCATTTAACAAGTGAAGAAACAAAAGCTAAGTAAATTTGTGCATGTGATTTGTGCATGGTCATTTGTACAAGCTAAAGATCTTCAGATTCCATCTCCAGGTTTCTTATTTCGAATTTTATTCCCTTTCCATGGCATGCCATATCAGTGACCAATCTCTGTGGTTCTTTCTGTAATTACCACTTATGACCATAGATTCCTAAGTCTTGCACGGCTCATTATGATATGCTGTTTATGGAGTAAAAATGCAGAGCATTTTTAAATTACAGTAGCATTTATTTAAGTCATAGTAGCAACTCAGTTATGAAATGATAACGGGGATGATGGATACCATCGTTTCCAGGAGTCAATTTTAAAGTTATAATGTGAAATGAATTGTGGTCTAGAAATTTAGAAGTATGTAGTAGGACATTTCACTTGGTCTTATTTTGTCTCTTTATGAATGATAGTGTTTTACCTAAGGTCCTTGGGGGAAAATAACACTCATCCTAGATGGTCAGAGTGAAGAGACTTTTAGGAATGAATCCCTATCAGGACAGAGAAAAACAGGGAATGATCCTCTGCGTTTGAGGGCTGTGGATAGCAAATGATTAATAATGAAAATAAATACTTATCATGAGGATTGTATTATTAGTTTTTGAGTGTTAATATTATCTGTAACTATAATCATGTCTGTCTATATAAGTTTCTTCAGACAGTATATGGTGCAGTTGGAGAATAGATTTGGTATTATAAAAGCATCGTTCTTTATGTGTAATTTGGCCCTGCAGAATTGAGTCTCTCCATGTAAGACTGTATAATATTTAATACCAAATATAATGTTCTATTATTTTTGAAAGAAGAAAATATGAATATTGAGATCACACCATAAATGTTTGAATGTCAGTTAACATCTAATAACAGTTATTTCTGGTGACTTATTATTTTCCATGAGATGCTGTCATTTCACAGTCTGTTGCATGAAAACACTTTGTGCCATGACCATTCTAATCCTGTCACTTCTAAGAAGCCTCAACAAATCCTTAGTGTATAGTAATACTATTTTTATGTTGTCCACCGCTTTCTGTCAGTGATGGAAAGCTTCTGAGTTCCCGAGTTTGTTCTGGTCACTGATCAGTGGCAGCTCTCAATGGGGGAAAACCAATTCCGTCAACAAAAGGCACTGACTTGGGAGAGAAAACTCTGCTAAAGCCATAGGGCAACATCTGGAACAAAGTCACCTTCAAGGACATGGCAGTGTTTTGCTTTCCATATATGACAGATTGTAAAAGCCTAAATAAAATGTTCTAGGAGACAGTGTGGGATAAAATATACAATGGGGTGTTTAGTGGAGAATTTAGAAAAAGAGGTAGCTTTAGGTATGTTTCCATGGGGGCTTATGGTATTCATCTTCAAATGAAAGGTTTCCTATTAATCAAAAAACAATTCATATAAACTTTGGGCAGCATCTTGAGGGAGGGGGCATTTTTATCCTTTCCTTGTTATTGTTTGTGATGTTGTTAATTCTGTCTGTAAAGAAATTCCTAGTTCCCAACCAACGTTTGGTGAGATGCATTTAATGATTTTTCTACATTTTCCTTTTAATTATTTTTACTTTTGGTCTTCAATTTGTATTATTCTGTCAGTCAAGTTGTATTACATTAATAGTTTACTTATTTTATATACATTCAGGAATCAAATTTTGAATGGCAATATTCTTTCAAATGAACTCTTTTCTGTTCCATGTCTTTGAACATGTAGTTTGTAGTACTTAATTATCTTTGTAGTCTAGAACATTCTGAATGTTTTATAGCCTAGAGGAAAGGGTATCTTCCCTCACAACTGAACTTGGAATGTACCTTTGAATTTTAGGGTGCTATTTATATAGTCTGAAATATATCTCTCAGTCTCTGTCTCGGTTGTTATACGCAAAAAAAAAAAGATGTCATTAGCAAATTTTGTGTTATTTTGGGTATGATTGTTATGTGATTACAGATAGTATTGTAAATATCATATCAGTATATATTTAAATGCAATAAAATTCCACTAAATACACTAAAATATAGTATGATAATCATTAATTTAAAACTCAGGAAAATTTTAAATGTTAAGTTATTCTTTTCCAAGGGGACAGGATGTATAGGAACATTAGAACTTTAGAGAGATAGTCTTTTCTAATACAACACTGAGCTTGGCTGACAATGTTCTTGAGATCTCCTGAGAGCTCGGTTATTAGGGAATGAGAAATCTGCAAATGCTGGACTGGGAAATGAGGGAATGGAATGATCTGGTACAGATGGAACTAGTCTAGGGAAGTATGTGAACTTCCCTGGATTCCCAGGGTGCAGCCATCCCTGCAAAGTGGAGGAGATACATATATGTATGTGTATATGTGTGCATACACACACACATATAAACCTATCAACTTATGATTATATATTAATTATATATATTATATATATAAACCCATCATAAGGTGAAAATATCATAAACCAAAGGTACATTGAATACTCCTAACCTACAGAACATCATAGCCTAGACTAGCCTACCTTAGATGGCCTCAGAACACTCAGATTAGGCTACAGTTGGGCAAAATGATCTAAAACAAAGTCTATTTTATAATAAAGTGTTGAATAGTTCATGTAATTTGTTGAACAATATACTGAAAGTGAGAATCAGAATAATTGTATGGATACAGAGTCATTGTAAGTGTATTGGTTGTTTATCCTCACGATCACATGCCTGACCCAGAGCTGAGGCTCACTGCTGCTGCTCAGCATCACGAAATTATTGTACTGCATATTGCTAGCCCAGGAGAGGATCAACATTCCAAGTGCAATTTCTACTGAATATGTATTGCTTTTGCACTCCTGTAAAGTCCAAAAATTATGAGTCAAACCATCATAAGACAGAACTGTGTGTTATGTGTACATATATAGTACATATATATTATATGTAACATATATATAACTAGGTATAGAATGGAAAGCATTACCAGTAAGGAAAGGTAAATAATTTGGGGTAACTTGAAAAAGACACCAAGGAAAAGAGGAAACATAAAGATTATAGAATGCCTTCACTATTCATTTGGTATTTGGTACGCCCTGTTCTATGTAAATCAAACAATCATCAGCAAGTTAGGATTTTAAAAATAAGTTATGAATAATTAATAGCTTAATTCTTAAGTTATAAATAATACCCTATTATAAATATCTTCCTTAAGTGTGCAGAGCTAGGAACTGGCTGGGCTGGGATTCTTACCCAGGAGTGTCTTGGGGACCATGAAGTTCTGCCCTCTTGCCCCTCCTCTGGCAGAAAGAACATGTTGAAGATAATAGAAGGAGCCCATGCTGTGACAGATTTGCCTAGATACAGGTAGAGGTATTCACCTGTTGTTTGAGAGAGAAGGCAGTTGAAGAAGACTAAGAGATGGAAATATGTCAGGGCTAAAAGAAGGGTGAAAAGGGAGAATTAGTGATAAGGGAGAATCAGTGAGAAATTTTAGATCTCAGCATCAGCATAATGAAGTAGAGTATAATGGTTACTCATATTATTTCAATGCTTAGCTATGCATAAGGCTATTTGTACAAAGCCTTCAGTTACTAATTTCAGGCATATGTAACATCAGCGGGATCCTATTTTTGTCTTCCCTACTTTTCTAACCTAATCAAAAATCACTTGAAATGGCCTCAGGGCAGCAGATCAAAGTGACTGAAGAAGGGCACTGTGATTATTCTCTCTCCAGCTAAAACATACCCACCTAAGATCTGCTGGGTTTATGTTGACCATATTTACAAGTCAAACACAAGAACCTCCCTAAATCTGTGTGTTTAATTAAGTGGATCTAAATGTGTCCCAAGACAAGGAATTGAAGAGTGTGGAACACACACAGTCCAAATCAGACTCCAGATATCTTATTTCCTTGAGCTCATTTGCAAAAAAATAATTATAAAATGCCTCAATTTGGATACCAATAAATTTTTCCATGTAATATTTAGAGATGAAAGATGCATTATTTGTATAGCTGCATTTATTTCATTATACCTTTTAATAGACGTAAACAAATTATAACCTTTTGTTAAAGAGAAGTAAAAAAAAAAAGGCTGAAGTAAAATGTCATTATAGCCAAAATCATTCCTCATTATTGCAAGTCAGGCACAAAATATTCTATTATGTATGAAGAGCATACATTCAATTCAACATATATAACACCATTAATTGAAATGTGCATATCAGATATATGGTATATATTAAAGAATGTACAAGTTGGCAGTTACCATGTTATTAGTAACACACAACTGAAATGAAAGGAAGGACTCAGAGGAGATTTAGAGACAAAAATGAGTCCCATGATTACCTAATTTGACAATCCTAGTGGTGATTAAAAGAAAGGAACCCATGAGAACTCAGAAGAAGGGATGTGATTTGGTGATGGTGAATAATTAGCTCCAAAGATAAATGTTTTCATATCTGAATCACAGAGCTTTTTCTGTTATCCATCAGATTCTTCATAACCTCCGTCCTTCCCTCTCCTCTCAAAAAGATACAAAGATACAGTTTACACAAAGCAGTGTGTTTTGTTTATGTGTGTATTATGTGTGTGTGTGTGTATGTGTGTCCATGAATATGTCTCCCAGTCCCTTAGGCAGTTTAAAAGTCCTATACCTCTGAATTATGGCTTCGTTTCTTCATTATAACTACAGATCACTGAAAATATACTCGTATAGCAATTATTTTGAATGGCTCCTCATATTTTGTTTTCAAGCCTTTTTCAAATACCTTTTTATTACTCATTCAAACTCTGATCAACATATCTACCTAATTATAATAAATTGCTGTATCAGTGGTTCAAGTGGTAAACAAAAGTTGTGGGAACCTTTGATCAGAAGGACATTTAGTGTTTGGATGCCAACAATTACAGGTACTTTGCTAAAAAAGTAATAGTAACTATGACAACTATGGCAAACAATATTTCTTTAAAATGAAAGATCTTAGAGAAATTTTGTGAGCTTAAATTAGCTATAAATCTTAAAGAAAGATGAAGAATAGTGAGGAATGGTTGCCTTTTTATAAAACTGTGATAAATTACCATTAATGGATTAATGTGGATGTGATTTGAAGGATAGTGCCTTCTTATAACTTAAAGTACAAACAGATATACAATGATGTGTGTGTGCAAATGTACATCTGTAGTAAAAATATATATCTTATGAACATTTAGGGTCATGGCAATTTTATACAGTGAATTATCAAAAATGAATATTCAAAGCCACAAGAATTAACTACATTCTTACTTTGACAATATAGGAGGCCATGGTATTCCAAGTATATTTTGTGAATAAGAACCTAGTATTTTTTTCCTCCAATTTACTCAAGAAAAAATTAATCCACAGAAGGAAAATCATTTTTACCAAATAATATTGTATGTTAGTCTATATTTCGTTGCATTTTTATAGTATCTCCATCATTTACATTTCAGTTGTTGGAGAAGTACACATTGAGTATCCATTTTATGTTCAATTCTGGTCTATACATGAGGGGATTGATAAGATACAATCCTTGACCTTGGGAAGTTTTCCATCTGTTTGGTAAGATAAGGATCAGACCTAAAACACAATTAGAGAAAAATACATTGACCATTGAAGCAAGGTCTCCCATCTGTGCCCTCATTGTGCCATTCATACTCCAACATTCTTTCTTTTCCTCTTTTGATTATTGACTGTGGTCCAGGGAAGAAGGTGTCTATTTTGAGCAATGGAAATATAGGACGTTAGTGTGAAAGAATGTGAGCAAAAAGCTATTCAAGTGTAAAAATCCATATACAGCTGAGAGGTTCCTGCGGGGAAAAATAATGTTCTTTCTGCTACATTTTGGAAGTGTTCTCTAGGGTAAGCTGGGTTCTAACATCTAGAAAAAGTATTGCTTATTTGAGTGTTTAAACACTTCTTTCCCCCATGTTTACTTTTGGCATCCGTAAGTGAAGAAAACTTTCCTCAGGGTTGCAATTAACTCTTGGTGTCACTAAGCATTTTTTGCTACAAACTGTGATATTCCTTGACCATTAGTAGTCAGCATGTCATGGAAGGAAATATTTTAATTGTTGAACTTGTACCCCTAGAGATTTATTTATCTTTGAGGAATTGCGAAGCTTAAAAATAGTCATTCAAAAGTATGCATAGGTCATTCAAAGAAAGCATAGATTGTGGTGTGTATAAGTCACTTAATAACATTTCTCTTGTATTTTGGTGTCAGGGTTTTTTCCCACTGACTTCTGCCTTCAAGGTAGAGATAGGTATGCCAAGTCTGAAATGTGACTTGATAGTTTGGTGAAGATGTACACCTGGGAAATAAATTTAGCAATCTGAGCAAAAAAAAATTGTTTGTGCTGCCTTGGGATAAAACAATTTTATTTTTTACACCGGTCACCATTAAGAACACCAGTCAGAATGCCTAAAATTAATAAGTCAGGAAATGACAGATGTTGATAAAGATGCAGGGAAAGGAGAACCCTCCTATTTTTATTGGTGGGAATACAAGCTGGGGTAGCCACTCTGGAAAACAGTGTGGAAATTCCTCAAAAAGTTGAAAATAGAGCTAGTCTATGACCCAGCAATGGCACTACTGGGTATTCACCCTAAAAATACAAATGTAGTGATCCGAAGGGGCACGTACACCTGAATATTTATAGCAGCAATGTCCATAATAGCCAAACTGTGGAAAAAACCTAGATGTCCATCAACAGAATGGATAAAGAAGATGTGGTATATATACATATACAATGGGATACTATGCAGCCATCAAAAATGCAGTCTTGCCATTTGTAACGACATGGATGGAACTAGAGGGTGTTACACTAAGAAAAATAAGTCAATAAGAGAAAGACAAATATCATATGATCTCTCTGATATGAGGAATTTGAGAGGCAGGACAGGAGATCGTAGGGGGAAGGGAGGGGGAAAAAATGAAACAAGATGGGACCAGGGAAGGAGACAAACCATAAAAGACTCTTAATCTCAGGAAACAAACTGAGACTGCTGGTGGGAGAGGGTGGCTTGAGTAATGGACATTGGGGGAGGGTATGTGTTATGGTTAGTGCTGTGAATTGTGTAAGACTGATGATTCACAGACCTGTACCCCTGAAGTGAATAATACATTATATGTTAATAAAATTAAAAAAAAAAGAAAGAAAAGAAGAGGAAAAACATAGTAACACTCTCATAGATTTCACATTCCTGACTTTGAGGCATAAAGTGAATTAGGAAACAGAGGTAATAAAGACACTTGGATCTGAAATATTTACTCAATGATTTTATTATCAGGGCTCAAGAAAGAAAACAGAAAATGCACATAACCTTCCTTTAAAGGGCTATTGTAGGAACAATGTATTTTGAGTACACAGTGTTCAATGTTGATCACTTCCAATTTAGTAATTTTTTACTTTATATTATATTCAATTAGATGAAATTACCATTTTGGTAGGTCAAATCTGCAAATCATCAGCAGTTTGGTGTGGATAACTTAATCAAGGGGTTGGGGGCAGGTAATTATATTTATGATATGAGATGGCAGTTTTATAATTTGATATTTGAAGTCATAGCTACCATGACTTAACAAAGTCTTGTGAGATCATGGCATAAGTACAGAAATGGGTGGACCACTCTGAGATACCACCTTACACCAGTCAGAATGGCCAAAATTAACAAGACAGAAAACAACAAGTGTTGGAGAGGCTGCGGAGAAAGGGGAACCCTCTTACACTGTTGGTGGGAATGTAAACTGGTGCAGCCACTTTGGAAAACAGTGTGGAGATTCCTTAAAAAATTAAAGATAGAGCTACCCTATGACCCTGCAA
>PITA01016212.1:0-47357 GCA_004023965.1 Spilogale gracilis | reverse complement strand
ACAGCGACACAGTGCGAATATCGAGTACTTTTCCTACCCCGGGTCAGGTGCTGAGCTCCCGGAGGGTAGACAGCCTTCCCCACCCCCAGTGCAATAATCATTTGTTTAATAACGAGTGGCTGACTCAGTCAATGAAGGTGGAATTCGGTGACAGGGGGCGGGTACACTAGCATCTCCAACCGACTGGATGTGGAGGACGAAGGTCTCCTTCGGAAGTGGCGGAGGACCAGAGCCAAGAAGCCTGCCCCTGGCAGGAGACGGTGCTCCGCCCTGAGGTGAGCAAAGCCCCACTTCCGTATTCCAGCCAGCAGCGGTTCTCCTGGACCGCCTAATTAAGGGACTTAAAATACTCACACTGCTTGTGGTTCCTTAAATTTTCCCACTTGCTGAATGTGGTACATGAGGTCCCCGCCGTTGACGTACTCCATGACGAAATACAGCCGATCCTGAAGACGAAGGTTCAACACATGAGCAGGGCCTGGCCACCAGCCGAGAGGCTTCCTTCACTCTTCCTAGACTGTGTTTTGCTTTCTCGTTAGTGAACCGTGGGCTACCCTGGCAGGTCTGCTCAGTGGAGCCCTGCAACATTTTTCTTCCCAGATAAAATATAAGTAATATACCCTACTGCATAAGGGCCTTGGGAAGGATAAAGTTCTCAGTGTAACTCTGAAATGATGGCTTCCGGTCAACATGGCTGCCCCCTTCCGGTTCCGTATGCTCCTTATTGCAGTGACGGCCTCAAACGCTCTTCCCCTTTCTCCCGCGCGCATAATACACGTCTAAGTTAGGGATGGTGCGAAGAATCCAACTGGGCCAATTATATACTTTAATGAGTGTTGCTGGTTCACAGCATCTGGGAGGCAAACCCCAGTGATGGAGTCATGTGTTTCTACTGGGAGCTTCCGAAAATAAATATGGTGAGTTAGGCTGGGCTCCTGAATTATAAATGTTCGATGCTATATACTGTGGGGGAGGGGACTATCCGCGGAGAGGCAACCAGCGTGCTCCTGCACCTGTAAGAGGCCCAAATGTTGTTTTTCTAGTCTCTCCGTCACTAGTGTGCCGACTGTCAGCCCCCTGGAGGGCGTACATCGTAGCCCCGACAGGCTGCATAGTTATGAGGATGCTACCGTGGGGCAGATGGGGACAATGGAGCTGAACAGGGAAGTGGCTCACACCACAGCCGGGCGAAAGCCGACCTCTGCTCCTATCCAGACAACGTCACCGTGTCACGCAAGTTATTGAACATTGCACAGGGAGGGGAAAAAATAGATGAAGCTGCTTCTAGCAGGTGGGAAACGGCTCCCGGGGCGTCCCTCTCTAGCTTTCCTGTGATGAAGTCTAATCCCATTTTTATTTCCGTGTTTCCCTGCTTCCCGGAGCTTCATCAGTGTAACCGGGTTCGGGGTGACAGGATCTGGGCTGGGATTCACACACACGTTTTCCTGTCTGGCATATTGCTCTCCCTCCCTCATCCCCTCTTAGGCGCTACTTAGGTGCTACTGGGAGAAGGGGGCTGTCCGTGCCACTCGCGGCAGCTGACTCGCGGTGGCCAGTGCCGTTCTGCAGCCCATCGCCCGTCCCAGCACCCTCCGATTGCTCAGCCATGGTCACCTGGAGACGCTAAAATCCAAGAGCACTGAGGGGGGCCTCCCAAGAGATTTTTAAAGAGAGATGTAAAACAGAAAGTTGAAAAAGCTATAGTCATAACATTAATAATTAGAGCTATTGATTACTGAGTGACATCCTAAAAACGGCCAGTGGCTAAGGAGTGGGGAGCCTGTCTTTGGGTGTGCCTGACAGTGGTGCCCTCGGAATGTTTAGATTTCTTGCCGGCCACCTGCACGCTCCATGCCAGGACCCTGGCCCCACAGGGGCTGTTCAGTGCTTTGGAACTCTCTTGTCTTCTTTTTCGACATACTGCAAGACAGGGCTCGGCAAACCTCCGTAAAGGGCTGGATAGTAAATTCAGCCTTTGGGTGTGTCTTGCTATGATTCAAGTCTGTCTACATGACAGGAGAGCCACTGTGGACGACAGGAAAATGAAGGAGCATGGCTGTGTTGCAGGAAAATGATTCAGGGTTCCTGAAATGTGAATTTCATCTAATTTACACATGCCCCAAAATATCACTCTCTCTCTTTTTTCCTCCTCCAACCTTTCTGAGAGCTTATGGGCTGTACCAAACAAGCCTGCTGTGTGCAGCCAACAACGGCACACTCTTCTATGAGATCAAGCTTCCTCGGGTCTAAAGCAATGCTTGGCAATGGGATCCGTAGTCTTCAAAAGCCAGGACTGCGAGTCCTTTTGTTGGTGGTGTAGCCTCAAGTCTTAGCACATGCCCTGGTGGGAGAACCTCTGATACACATGCTTGCTCAGTTAAAGAGAATCAGCGTCAAGCTGTAAGTAGGGCACATCCCAGAGGGAGGACTCCCCAAATTCACCAGTGGCATAAGGGTGAGAGGCTTTCTTGAGCCTTCTCTACTGGAGGAAGGTTGTTTCAGATGCTTACAACACTGGCTCAGGGGTGGCCCTTGACAGCACGCCATGTGCTATGCCACAGAGACGCACCCCCGGATTCCTTACCACTGTCTGGAAGCAGGAGTGCAGCTGGGTCAGGAACGGGGGCTTGTCTAACAGGGCTAGGACTCGCTTCTCTACCATGGTGCACTCCACGTCGTCATCTTGAATCACCACGTCCTTCTTCAGGATTTTGATAGCATACAGTTCCTCTGTGCCCTTCCGGTCAGCAAGCATCACCTGGGGGCAGACAAAAGGAACCTGAAAGCTTCGAAGCGGACATCTGGTAACTGGGGGTGGGGTGGGGGAACCTGGCTGGGCGGCCGTTGGTTGGTGCACATTTATAAATGCATGCTATCCACATATTCATAAAGTCCTGCTTAATGTGCCAATTCTGAAATCTCGAATGTCAGCGCACATGAAAGCCTCTAGCACCCTAGGTTTAGGAGCTGTCAAGATTTGTACCCTGCGCAGGCTACGGCCACACGAAGGCGCTCTGGTTGGCTGCAGGAAGGAATCCACTTTGTACGCTGCGCAGGCTACGGCCACATGATGGCGCTCTGGTGTCCGCGGGAAGGAATCCACGCGGTCCTCAGCGACACCCTGAGTTGGCACCCTTTTCAAGAGCATCCTTTGGGCAAAAATGTGACTGACCGGTATAAGCTTCTCAGCAGTCCGGAGCCAAGACAAAGAAAGAGGTGGGATTGGAAATCACTTCCTGGATTTCTTGTGAGATTTGGGGCCAGAGCAGACAAAGCGGTTCATCCTTGAAGAAACCCAGTTGAGTGTTTCTCAGCTATTACATTCCCTCACTACAAATCAACTTTTAATTTTTAGCTACGAAAATGACTGATTCAACCAACATTTTGGAGCACTTGCTCTGTTCTCAACCCGGAAATGGGGACATGGAGTGAACCCTCTGTAGCTTTCTGGGTACAGTTTTTTTTTTGAAAAAAAAAAAAATTATTTATTTATTTGATAGAAACACAGCGAGAGAGGGAACACAAGCAGGGGGAGTGAGAGAGGAAGAAGCAGGATTCCCACCGAGCAGGGAGCCCGATGTGGGGCTCGATCCTGGGACTCTGGGATCATGACCTGAGCCGAAGGCAGTTGCTTAACCAACTGAGCCACCCAGGCGCCCCAGGGTACAGTTGTTTTTAATGAAATGAAGCAGTGTGTGTGTGTGTGGGGGGGGCATCTGAGGGGAGTACAGAGAATGAGGAAATCCCAAGGGCAGCTCTGGAAACCTTAGGGAGCACAGGACCAATGCAGGTATTCTCTGCAAAAGCTGCCCGCCCACCTCACAGCCAGCCGTCCTCTTACCTTTCCAAAACTCCCCTTCCCCAGCACCATGAGGAAATTGAAGTCCGTGAGTTTCACTCTGTCCAGGTTGTTGGAAGGTTGTCTCCTGTCTTCCGAAGGACTGATTACTTTGTTACCGGCAGGACCAAGCTTGGCTTTCTAAACAACAAGCACACACGTGAAACCGATGGGTCATTTTTCCCAGGAAAAAGAGTGATGGAAAGCATTTAATTAAGCTTGAGGGCAGCCGGGAGGTGGGAGGTGGGATGGGGGCAAGAAAAGAAATCACAGGGTGATGAAATATTTATTCAAAAGTCAGTGGCTATATTTACCCTAAGGACATTTGCGAAATAGCAAAAAAAAAAAAAAAAAAAAAAAATTGCCCTTACCTATCAAGAGACAACTCTTTTTTTTTTTTTTATTGTTACTTAAATTTTTTCCCAGTGTTCCAAGATTCATTCCCCATTCCCCACACCGTGCTCCACGCAATAGGTGCCCCCAGTACCCACCACCAGGCTCTCCCACCCCCCCATCCCCCTCCCTCCAAGTCCCTCAGCTTGATTCTGTGTCCAAAGAAGACACAACTCTTCATATTGTTAACCAAGTCTTGGGATTCTGTCAAGGGCAGGCTGAGAAGTTAACTTCTTGGGGAAAATAGTGCTTCACAACTGTTAACATAATAAAATAATCTGTGCCCTGATGCTTTTATTTGTAGATTTTCCAACTTAAGATTCATTTGCATGAAGGAAATTTATATCCTAGCAAAAAGGGGTTTCCTGGAGAGGACCCTTTTAACCCGCAAGCTGTGGGCATGATTTATTGCTACTTTAAAAGGCACTGTAAGAAGAACATGGGGTTTGTTGTTGTTAAGAGTTGAACTCAGGAAAATGGTGATATGCACGAGAACCTGGGTTCACACAAAGCACCCAGCACCCTCTGAACCTGAAGCATCCTTGGTCAGTGACGTGTCAGTTAAGTTGTAAACCAGGCTCATGCTACACACGGGTGCCAGGGAGATGACACCCTCATTTTTCTGGTTGAAGAGTTTGAGTCTCAGGTCAAAGGTCGAGGAGAGCAAGAAGGCTCAGCTGAAAAGGAAAGGCTAATGGGATCACGTGGGGAGGTCTCAACACTCAGCAAAGGAGCCCACGGAGAGTCTCCCCCAGACACTGCCTGACCACCTGCCTGACAGTGAGGGCACGAGTGTTGGACATGCCAGCTGCTGAAAAGGCCAGCGTCCTGCAATGTGGCTCAACTGCCATAGCCCCGGCCGGAGGGCAGAGACTGTAGCTTTGATTGCACTCTGAATGATAAGGTGCACTCCCGCCCGCCCTCCCCACCAGCCTCCGCAACGCAGCAGACCTAAGTGCGGCTTTGAGTTCCCAAGCGGGTGGCAGGACATCATTCAAGTCAATGTGCTTGCCAGAAAGAATGTTAGGATGTAAAGGCGGCATTCTGGGCTCTGCTACGTCACCAGAGAACTCTCTTGGGGGGGAAGATGGGGAATCTGACATGTTTTCCTTAACAGCAGAGGTGGCTTTTAAGGAATCACCCAAATTCCCTTAGAGCAGCAGTGTCCCTTCGTCCCAGAGTTCCTGAGTGGGCACCTCGTGCCAGGCTCTGGGGAAGAGGCTTTGCATTAGTGGATCCCGCCGTCTGTGGATTCCCAGGCCTCAGCTGGGCTTGGCACAGGGCGTGCGCTCTACTTTTTGGCTGAATAAGGAAATGAAGCTTGAGTGTGTTCATCAGAGGCTGTGCTATTAGGTGATGCTTTTCTGTGATAAAAACATGTTTGTGAAAGGATCAAACCTCATGGCTTGAGTGCATGCTCGGATGAACTGAGCATGCCCATGTAGGCAGAGACATTAAGGAAAGATGGCCCCAATGTTTTTGCAGAGTCCTTACGGCATGGGGGAAAGATGGTCCTAACATTTTTGCTTCAGCTGTACTATATACCTGTATCTGCAGTGCCTGTTGGGACACACGTGCGAACCTGGGGGGTCACTGGATACACCGATACTCTTTAAAGACAACAACCTGAACTGCAGTAATACATAAATTGACCTCTTCTTTGACAAGAGGATGGAAGGAACATCTAGACAGAGTTGTGACAAAGAGCCAAGACATAACCATTAGTGTTATACCAGGGACCCCCCTAACTGCCGAATCAGCCAGGTCCCCTGGAAGCCAGGAAGAAGGAATGTAGGAACACCTGTCTCCGGGGGTCCCAAACGGACCAGGTTCAACCACTTGCTGCCAACAAAGTTCAAGGGCAACAAATGAGGGGTGGTGAAATGAGAAAGGAATTTATTTCAGGGAGGCCAACACTGGGAAGACAGTGGACTAGTGTCTCAGGGACTAGTGTCTCCAAAATGCTGAAAGTACTCCCAGGATTATGTAAGGAAAATAATTGGGCAGAGGCCGGTGGGTACATGAATGCAGCTGGGCAGTGAAGGTCAAGTTGATCGCAGTCTTGGGATCAATCATGTGGGGTCTCGCTGGCTCAGGGCATTCCTTATTGCCGAAGAGGGTAGTTTCGATCCCCACCACGGGATGCTTTGCCTGCTCTGTCTCATGCCTGAGTTTAGAGAGAAGCTCAAAAGGAGAACTTAATCAATTAGAAGGCAGAGACTGGGATCAAAATGGAGGTGGTGGAGAACGGAAGTCCTCTTGTGCTTCAAACGTCTGGCCCAGTAATGATTCCAAGTTGATAAGCCTTCTGGTGTGTATTGTTGAAATTGCAATGAAAATCAGGAAATCCAAGTGTGAGATGAGAATACCAACGATGTCACTCTATTCTGTTCTTCTGAATTTTAAAAATAAACGTTATCAGAAAGAGGCACGAGGAGATTCATTTTGTCAGGAACTTCACAGTAAATTCTGAAAAAAAAAACCCCGTATGATGGACTCAGTGCTCAAAGGTGCTTGAAACAGTCGAGGAGCGTCTTCATCTGGGTGGGGCTATGATCATGCTGGGCTGCCCATCTGAAGCATGGGGCTCCTAACCAGAGGCTCCAGGCTCCTGGGAATTCCTGAAGTCCCTGCTCCTTCCTCCTTTGACACTTCAGCACCAGGGACAGCGTAAGAGGGAACAAGAGAACTGGAGGTGACCACTTCCAGAATAGACACTGCCCTCACTGTGGGCCACAACCCAGCAAAGACTGTGCTGCAGCCTTAGTGCAGTTATAGGGGGAAGACTTTCCCCAAAGGGATGTAAATGCAAGAAGAGCATTTTTGCATTGGAGTATTTCTTTTCTTTCTCTGTAGCCAGAAGTAGAGTTGGGTTCCATGTAGCTGGCAGAGCAGGGGAATGGTTTGGAAGGAGACGGGCCAGGCTGCCACACCGGGTGCCTTCTCCATCAGGGGGCAGGCTAGAAAGTGGCCTGGCTCAGAGGGTGAGATGGATTTCTCCCCAGCTCCTGACCACCCTGAGGTAAGAGCAGCCCGGGCAGCTTCGTGCAGCTCGCCTGGCGACCAGAGAGACATGACCTCCAGACTTTCCCTGCAGAATTTGCTTCTGGAGTCATTTCCACGCTGCCACAGGCAGGTCTGGCTGTGGGATGGCATGGAGCCGTCACCCATGGAGTTTGCAAAAGCAGTTTTTCTAAGACAGCCAGTTCTATGAGAGCAAAGCCGCAGTGGTCGGGGTCTGACTTTGGCAAGTCCCTTGCTCAACCTGGGTCTAATCAATAGCACAGCTGGGGAAGCAGCCATTGGCTACTTCGGCAGCTGTGCGGCTGGGGACTGGCGGGGAGCAGACGACCCCCGGGAGGGTGGTCTACACAGCCTTCCACCTCCAGTTTACATTCAGGCAGCCTCTGCCCAATCCCATTTCCATCCTTCTCCCCTCCCCCCTACCTCCCTCCACCCCATGCTGTGGGAGGGCAGTCCCGTACCCCTTCCCAGGCTAACTTCTCCCCACCTGCAGGATTTAGCGTGCTTGTCATCTCTTCAGAGGACCCCCCCTCCCCACAAAGACTGGCTGCCGTTCTCCCTCCACGGCCCTGATCTCAACAGCGCACAGGGTAACTTGTGAATCTTTATGGCAAATTTGTTTAATGCCTCTTCTGATCACACCGCACAACTCCTCCATCAGCACGTCGTGTCAAATGTATCTGCAGATTAGGTCTCAGAATCTGGCCTCCTTCACCACCTCTCTGTCGAGGCGGCCCCCAACTCTAGGTCCCCACTCCCGTGACCTCCCTTTCAGTGTTTTCCCTGGAGGGACCCTGTCCTGCTTCCCTGGCTTCCCGTCTGCTGGACAGAAAAAGGCTGAGTTGTCACGAAGGATGAAGAAGAGCCCCTTGGCCGCCAGCTCTGCCTCCAACCTTGGTCCCACAGCTCCCCAGCCCCTCTGTTCCAGCCTCCAGTCTTTGGTCACTCTCCCCATAGGGGCCTTGTTGTCTTGCTCATCCACCAAATCTACCTTATGCACAATCTCTCCGTCTTCCTGATGCCTCCTTCCTTCCTCCTGGGATTTCCAACCTGTGGCAGATATTGTCTATGACTATCCCACACCCCTGAGCTTTTGGCTCTGCACCCCTGTGCACATCAGAGGCTGTCTGTGGGTTCTGCTGGGGCCTCACGTGCAGAGCAGGCCTGAAATGCCCATGGTGGCACCCCCAGGAAGTCATGGCCTCGACTGGCTGCTCAAGGAAGAGGGTTCCATGCCGTCTCCCTAGCTCCCCAGCAGGACTGAGATCCAGCATGTCCACTGCGGTACCGCCTGGGTAACTACCATGCCCTTACCTTAGCTCGCTTCCTCCCTTCCCTGGGTCCCATCCCTGTCTCCTCGCCCCCCGCCCTCGATCACTTCCCAAATAAACTCCTTGCTCTCAAAACCCTGTGGCAGAGCTGACCGGTTTGGGGAACCTAATCAAACAGATGAACCTTTCCTGAGGATTTGCTGATCTTTCTCATGAGACTGTGAGGTCCTAGAAGGCAGGGGTCATCTAACTCATCTGTGTGTCTTTAGGCCAGGCACTGAGCTAGGCACATAACTGCATGTTCACTGAATGTCTCACTGACTGGCTGATTGATGGGAGTCATTCATTCATTCAGAATCATACATCTTCACTAAGTCCCACGACAGAATTTGAAGAGGCCGAATCATTGGCTGGCGGCAAGTACCAGCCAGCCATCTGCCATTTCATACAGAAAACATTACCACCAGGAATGTCACTTCGGAGGGTGACCCCCGGACACTGCATTTAGATGTTCAAATGTAATCGGAACTCCTTCCCTCAAGCAACCACCGGTCATGCTGGGACAGCCACGGACAAAGGCTGTGAGGGCATCTCTGCCTTTAGGGAGGTTGGCCACACACTGATGCTCCCCAGAGGCCATGCTAGACGAGTTAGCTGGGCCAGTGAGCTGAAACCGTGTCCCGGAAGCTTCTCCGAAGGGACATTTCTCCGGTGAGAAGTTCTGACTGCCCTGGGAGTTTGCTGGGATCCAAGGGAAGACCAACACTGAGCCTCTGGGTTAACAGTTCCTTTCTTTGAGCTCTTGAGTGGGTTGTTGGGCAACGGGTCTCCCAGCAGGACGGAGACCTGCCCTTCTCAGCTTGTGGGCCGTTGGCATAACTGGTTGTCATGAGTGTAATTCAGACTTCACCAGGAGTGCAAATAAAATCAATATAGATGTCCAGGGACAAAGCTGACCCGACGACCTACTGCAGAAATTTCAGCAGACCCAAGGAGGCCTCAGAATAAGCAGGCCAACATCCCGTCGTATAGCAACGCAAACGCTCTGCATGGCCAGACGCTCTGCTGGGCTGTGCACACAAATGGGGATTCACACTGGAAAGGGGTGGCAGAATGTCTCCCGAAGCCTGGCATCCAGACCAGACCCTGGCATCGACTGGGGCTGGAGATCGGAAGTACCTATGAGCCCAATGGTTAT
This sequence comes from Spilogale gracilis, assembly GCA_004023965.1. Taxonomy (NCBI): domain Eukaryota; kingdom Metazoa; phylum Chordata; class Mammalia; order Carnivora; family Mephitidae; genus Spilogale; species Spilogale gracilis. The sequence goes on along the minus strand of PITA01016212.1, from coordinate 37,633 downwards.
GCTCCTCGCCGATCAATTCCAAATCTTGAGTTCCTGCTCGGGACGCATTTTGATTTGACTCGTGGATCCTTGTTGGTGAACTGAGAACATTCCACCATTTTTTCTCACAAATATCTGTGTGTCTGTCATGCCCCAGACATGGGGCCAGATGCTAGGGAACTCAGGTCAATACAATATAGCCTTCCCTCCCGAGAACCTGCAATGTGAAGGTAATGTGGGCTAGGTCCCTGTTATTCAATGTGCTGTCTGTGGGTCAGCTGCACCGGAACCGCCGGGAGGTTGGCCAGGAATGCAGATTCCTGGGCCCCACCCCAGACCTGCAGAATTGGAACAAGATCCTCAAGTGGGTCCTGTGTGTGTTTCAGGTGTGCTAGTCTAAGACAAAATGTTTCTCCAAATTCCAAGTCCCTCTGGAGTCCCTGAGACCCTTTCCTCCTGCAACAACCTTCGATTATCATATAAAATCAACGGAAAATTCTGGAAAGAGCCCCAGAGAGAGGAATCTGACAATACAAAGTTCTACTTCTAAGATTCCAAGGGCAGCCAGGCCAACCATGACCCATTGTAGGGGCAAATGAGTAACTGTGGGTTTCTTCCATCTTTTCTCTACAATGAAAAAGTCCTGTATCCAGGGCTCATCTGAACAACTCTGACAATGTAAGACTGATGCATTTTGGTGTTGCTCCATAAACCAGTGTATCGCTGCCTTGCAGACCCAAGGACCTTAGCATCGCGTCTTAGCCCTAAGGCGACATATTCGCTCTGTGCCTACGGCAAACTTCTCCAGGTTTCAGGAGAAGAAAACCACAAGGGAACTGAAGGCATTTTCAGTGATGTCAACAGAATATGGCCGGTGTATTTCTAACAGCCATGAGTCACGACATCTATTACTCGCTACTCTGTCACCGGGCAACAGGTTAAGATGATGGTACCTCACGGGCTCTCCAGCCTTCTGGGTCACACGGAGTCAAAAAAATGTCTGCTGCTAGCTAAATAGTTTTTTGTCTTCTGGAACATGCCGAGCATGCCTGCCACTCATGGGTCTCTGCACTCTCTGCTCCCGCTGATCAGACAGCAACAAGATACCCTCCCGTCTCTGCTCGGGTGATGATTTAGCACTGAAGCTTCAACAGGGAACCCCATCCTCTCCTTCCTGTGGCGTGGATTCTATCGTCTGCTGCCCTTTTTTCCCTCCGCTGCAAGGAGCACAGGGGTCTGCTCTGTTCTCTTCGCTGATGTATCTCTAGGGCCCAGGACAGAGTCTGGGGTGTGGTGCTCCTCGAATCCTTTTACAATGTATGGATGCATGTGTGAACTGGGGAAGACGATTACTTCTCATGCAAGCTTCTGTTTTTTTAAAAAAATGCAGTTACTGACTTTAAAGAATTTCACTTGGAACACTGAAATAATAAAATAAAAATCAAAAAAAGAATTTCTACAACAATGCTGCTTCTTGTGAGCATACTAGGATTGGTTCATTTTAGAACATTTCACGGGCACGGATCAGTAAATCAATAAAGAAAGAAGACAACTTAAAGTATCCATAGTTTTATCGCCCAGAGAGAATCACTGTTACCATTTTGATGTGTATCCTAAATCTTTTCCTGCTTTCTTCTTTGACATAAATAGAATGACACTGCTTGCAACCTGCTTTAGTATGTTGCCAACTTTTTCGTGGGGAGCATTCTTCCACCACATGATCTTAGTGACTGCCTCACACCTGCCGTGTGGTTTTACCCAGTGTATTTCCCCATTCCTCTATTGTTGGACAGCTACACTGTTTCCAATATTCAGTTTTCAATAACACACAGGTGAACAAGTTTTGTGTTCCAAATCTCTGTGCACATCCCCGGTCTCTGTCGGATGGGGTCCTGACATGGAACTGGCCAGGTCAAGAGGGACGTGGGAAAGGCTGGTGCCTAAGGCCAGGTACTTTAATCTGATCATGAAATGTCAGACAGAAGAGAGGGAACCCAACGAGGCCAAGCAACCTGATTCCTAATCTTGGTTTCTTTTGGGTCTTATGTCTGATTTCGTGGTAAGAATATCTAGTCGTCCTTTTTTGGATTTGGAATCCAGCCTACAACTATGAGCTGGAGGCATGCGGCCAGGTGATTGCTCCTGTACAAGCATGCCAATACCTGCTGACTGCAGTTTCCTCCTGGCGTCGGGGAACACAGGTGGCTGGCAGGTCACAGGTGTGCATCATTCATTCATCTGCAGGGAGTTCTCAGGCCCAGGGACTGTCAGCCACAGAAGGGTCCCTGGGAAGGTCTGCCCTGCCTTTGGGGAGGTGAAGACACTGAGACCTAGAAAGCTAACGGCACTACCCATGGCCCCGGAAGCCGTTGAGGCAGTACGGGGGCGGGGGTGCAGGGGCAAGACCTCCATAGTGGTCCTTGGAACCGGGCCTCAGATCTCTGGCAGAGGATCACTGCTCTGGGACAGCCCAAGGGTGACAGAACTTTCAGTGTCTGGAAGGAAGGTGGAGACTCGCTAACTCAGGTCATGCACGTTACAGATGTGGCGACTGGCTAAGTGCTGTGTCTCACTCCGTCTTCACCTCCAGGCTCTGTTCCAGACCTCTGCCCTTTGAATTCAGTGCTCATGCTCCTATAGCAAGGGTGGGCCGATGTCTTCTGTGAAGGGACCGTTATTTGGGTAATGGATAGATTCGGCTTCGTCAGCCAAAGACTGTCTGTTTTAACAGCCCCATTCTTCCACTGTAGTGTGAAAGCCACAGGGTGCGGGGGGGGGGGGTGGTCCACAAACACTCGCACTGGCGGGATCTTGGCCTGTGGGCTGCCGTGTGGTTTTACCACAGTGTAACCCTTGCCCCCTTATCACTGCCGTTGGATGGAGACAGCACGCCCGTGTCTCCCTGTTAACGCAGCAGAATGGCCTCAGTGAAGAACCTCAAGTACGCCGGAATGACCCACTCTCTTCCACGATGCCCGATGTGCTAACTGGGACGGGACCGCACCGCACGCAGCTGCACCATGTGTGGAGCGAAGCGCTTATTCAGTAGGGCAGAAAGTAAGGGAAGCCACATTAAGTCATTTTCTTAATAAATATTTTTACGGACACATCCACTTAGGCTGTCACCACTGCTGAATGAATTAACGGGGGGAGCCAGTGGTGGCTCTGTTGTCACGGCAACCAAGCCACAGTTTCTGGGGGAAACATGCCCCCCTCCCACACACATCCACACCTTGCCCAAGGTGGAAAACGCAAAGTGCTTGGTTCTCTCTGCCCCGAGGTCACACACCTCTAGTAGCTTGCTGTGCTGTCTCCTGTACCGTCAGCCTTCTTCTCCTTCACTTCCCAGCTGGGTCCCCTCACTGCCATCTCTCCTGGGGCTGGCTGCCCCACGGGTGTCAGGCTGCAGGACTGGTCTCACCTGATAAACCGATCCTAGGAAGGCTGCTGCCCTCAGTCCTCCCCGTCGCTGAGACTCCAGACTTGGGTGAGGATCTGAGGACCAAAAACTTGCCTTCAATTTTTCCCTTTGCAAAAAAGGGTGGTCTCCCGTGCTGATGGCGCACACGTGTCCGGTGCCTTCTGGAAGGCACCATGTGAGGGAATGTGGCTGGTGAGCACAGTACTGTCAGAGCACGTTTGGTACTTGGTACTTTGGGGAAACCTTGGATCCTTCTGCTGCCAGGAATGTTCCCCTTTGGGGTTAATACTGCCCCAGCTTTACGATCAGGAGTCTGAGGAACTCCTGGAAGCTATCAGAGTCCACGGTTTTTCAGACGGCTGGCACACCACAGTTGTCTCTCAGACCTAGAGAAAGCCTGAACTCCCTGCCTCCGTGGCACCTTGTCATTCCAAAATCCAAGGGACAACTGGGAATATAACGTGGTGATGCCATCTGCAGTTTGGTCAAGAAAGTAGAGATGGTCACGAGTTCCTAAGGCCCTTCAGTGAGAAACAGCTCTTGTTCTTTCTTTTGCAAGTCTTGACTGCCCTCTTGTGGTAGTTGATTTTCTGAAGCCATTGCATTCGGACTGGGATCTTTTAGTAGAGATATGCCTAAGGTTCCCTAGTCAGTCCTGCATAAGTAAAACTCCTACAAATGCTCAGAGGAGACACAGATTCTATCTTTCCAGCTCTACCTTTATAGAAGATGTTCTAAATCTCCAGCGTGAAAGCCAGGCCTCTGAGAAATGCCCAGAGTATGGGCCGGAAATGTGTTTTAGTCTGCATGCTTCATGTCTTGAAAAGGACATCTCAATGGTTCTAGACCTAGGACTCTTGAATCTCCCCCAGCCTTTCGACTGAGCTCAGACTTTGCAAGAAGCACGGAAAAGGAGGCAGAGAGGGATGCGAGGGAATGGGGAGTAGCCCGGAGGAACCTTAGTGTTTATCTGAAAGGTAGAAGCACAGAACAATCTGGGAAATTTAATGAAAAAGCCCACTGGGGAAAGGCAACTAAAGGTAAATGATCACAGAACAGCAGCTCCTGAAATCAACTGAAAACCAAAACCAAAAACCCTCAACACCAAGTCATAACTGGCAATAAAGCCAACACTTCTGGGGAGAGTTCCAGACGCTGCCTTCCACCCCTGCTCAGCTGCTGCTGGAGAGGTGAGCAGGACTGGGCCCCTAGCAGAGGAGGCTTTAGCCTGCATCCTCGTGGAAGTCAACATAAAGAATCCTTTCCCCCCAAGTACTAGGTACGTTTGCTCAATTACTCAATTTTCTTTATTATAAAATGTCTCTGACAGCAGCAGGCATTTTGAAAGTGGGGTTGATTGCGATTAAATTTAGCACAGAATTTCCACAACCACTGATTTCACCCTATCTTCACTGAGCTTTTAAAAACCACACCGGGTTTTAAAAACTGAGGGACCTAATTATAGCTCAGCAGGAAACCTGCTTCCCAGGCTGGTGGCTGCAGGGCTCTGGGCTGTTCCTCCCATCCCCCCACAGGGAGCATGTCCACCGGCTGTGGACTGCAATACCAGTCACGGTACCAGTTACAGCGGCTCTTGACTTCCCCGAGGCCTCTAGCTGCTTCATCTGTAAAATGGACTGACGCTCCCTCCCTCCTCTGCGTGGGGAGACCTCCCTTCCTATAGGGACGAGGCATCCTGAGAGCTCAGGGGCTGCTGCCACACCAGAAGGAGGATTCTTCCAATAGGAAGCAAGCAGAGAGGGGCAGAGATGAAGTGAAGGGACATGCATGAGTTGGGGGAGGGGTCCCCACAGCCCTTGGGGGACATGGCCAAGCAGTCCGAGTGTGTTTGCTGTAAGGGCTGGTCTCTAGGGCAGGAGGGGCCCTGGAGGAGGGGCTTTGGGGGAGGGTGTGTATGGCTCCGCAGGGCTCAGATGCCTGGAGGTGGATGGGGAGGGTCTTATGTCAGTAGGCCGGGAAGGGTTAGTAAAATTTCTTTCAATTACTGTGATCCCACTGGTACCTACAGGCTGCTGGGGCTTGGGGGAAATGTGGGTTACAAATGGAGTACCCTGAGCAAGAGAGGAGACCATGACTGCACCCTGCGACCCCAGCCACCAGCTCTGTGCAGACCTGGCTGCCCACCCACGGTCACTGGCCAGAGTCACGGACGGTCCTGCCTGCCTGCTTCTTCCTAAGGTGTCAACATCGAGAAATGGCCCCTGGGGGCCTGTCACGGATGGATGACTGACAGGACTATTTTCAGAAAAAGTCACAAGGTGAAGATTAGTTCCTGAGCAAGCAAGCGATGCCACTCTGGAAAGAGATATGAGTGATGGCACTCCATTTTCACTGCCTGGGTCGGGGTGGATTTCCAAAAGACAGGTGACATTTTCAGGTGGCATCATCTGTGTTTCTTGTCCCAAGACCCATAACAGAGGCATAGGAAACAAGAAGTGTGCACCAACACAAAGACAGGAGGCTGCACTGACCCTTCTCGCCAAAAACCTTCACCGCTGTGTGTGTGTGTGTGTGGGGCTGGCGTGGGGGTGCCGTGCCTCTAATGCACACCTGGATCTCCCAACCCCAGGGCCCACAGTGTTGCGGGGGGGGGGTGTGCTTAGAAAACACGACAAAGTGTTCATTTTAACTTGGCGATGGCTTCTCAGAAACCAGACATGTTTCTTCTTTCCATTGGGAAATTCCCCCTAATTTCTTCTTCTTCTTTTTCCTCCCCTTCATTTCCCTTTCCCTTAGCGCCGGTGCCCAGCTCTTGCTATGTATTGTGAAACAGAGCCCCACGCTATGTATTATTTCTCCCCAGGATGACAAATTCTCCAACCTAATCACAAAGACAGAAACACACCCCACGGGCAAGAGACATCTGGGTCACGGTAAGGACCTGAATCCCCAAGTGTGAACCACTTCAACAGAGTAGCTCTGTCCCCTGAAATAACGGGGTACGACTGGTGATTCGTTTTTACGTAGGAACCGTGTCCACATCCTGGAACGATCAAGAGGGGGGGACATCACCGGGTGGCTCAGTGTGTTTGGGTATGGCCAGCTTCTGAAGACGTTTCTCCAAAGTGAACACACAGCATTGTGTGTAGAGTTTCAAAAGACAAACAACGGGAGGGCGGCAATGAGAAATCTTGACAGATGCCTATTTTCACACACTCTGTAAGACTTGTGAAACCTCAGAAGATATTTTTTTTCTTTCTTTATTTCAATAGCTCTGGGTCACTAATCTCTGGTGGCCCGTGGGGACACATCTGTCGGGTCAGACACAAATTCTACAAGAGAGAAGCTTGAAAAATATTATTTACTAGATGTTTTCCTTAGTACTGTATTTTAAAAAGAGCGCCCTAAGTTGATTCTAGTTTAGGATCAGGGGTGGATTTCCTCCTTGCAAATTCTTCACCCAAGTATTTGAATGTTTAGATTTTTCAGATGGTTCCAATGTGAATATGCTTAAGGATCCAGAGTGGATTTCAATTATTAACAAAGGCAATACATTGGAAACACAGCTGGTACACGGCTCTAATCAGCTCCGCAGAAGAGACTGGTCTTGTCAGAAAGGATTATGGATAAGATCTTTGAAACAATTTACATGCACGTTGCAAAGTTCCATTTGACAGTTTGGCGGGGGCGGGTAGAATGGTTGATTAGGCTATGAACAATTGATTTGGCAAAAAAATGAAAAAATGAAAAAAAATGAATGAAATACGGTGAGTAGTATTAAGCCAGGCATTAAGAACATCAGAACAATCTGATGATTTCAGCCCATGACATATCACACTACACCTCCGCATAAAGGCACACGTGTAGTGTTAAGTAACCACGTTATTTGCATGCTCGTGTCGATGTCTACATAAAATTGAAAATGAGTCTTAATAATGTGCTTGGAGATGTGTGCTGGCAGACGAGAGGAAAATGTGTGCCATCAATTTAAAGATGCACTCTTTCTGTTCATTTGATGCTTTAAAAACAGACTTGAACTTATCTTTAATCACTGATTGGAGATTTCAATTATTCCTGTATTCTTAAATGAACCTAATCTGGAGATGGGGGAGGACAGGTACATTCTCTGGGGGATGAGTAAGGAGCATTTTTCCCCTCACTGGAGGGCAATGGCCATGTGGAGGGGAGCGCACCGGCAGGGACGCGAATAGGTGGGATGTTCAAGACATCAGAACACACAGTGCATCCTTAAGAGCAGAGAGCATGGCTGGAGGACTCAGGCTTGGCAGCCACAAAAATGTTTTTGTGGCAGGGGCAGTGGGAGAGGACAGATTGCAGGAAGAACTACCTTTAAGAAGCGGACATGACGTCCCTGTAAAAGACAGAGGAGAAAGGGAAAAACTGCTAGGTTAGTAGGGAGGATGCTACAGACATAGGAAAACAATCAGCACCGTGAGAAAAACAAAACTCGAGTACGACACACCGTAGGCTTCGTTTCCAGTGCAGACGGAAAGCACAGGGGGGAGACAGCCCAGGAGGTAGCGCGAGGGTCCAGCAGAGAAGGCAGGCACTGCTCCGGAGGCTCGAGAGGGGCAGGTCTGACTTGGTCCTCAGAGGGGAGGGAATGGACTCTTTCTTGTTGTACGAATAATGAACAGACTCGTTCGTGTCGGACCACACAGAGCCGTGGCCCTTCTCGCTCTTTCTGGAGGCTTTTATGTGGCCGCACATGACATCCCATCAAACAGCTCCACGAGAATCATGGATGCTTTTGCTTTGGGCTGGTCCACGTGGTGGAGTAATGGTTTACTTGGTTCCTCGGGAGTGCGAGGTAGCACACAGCTAGTTACCCGTAAGTTTTATATACGTAGGTGTCTACTCCTCAGTAAGTCAGAAGAGAACCAAACCCACTTACCATGAAAACTACCCAAAACAAAATTAATTTTTTTCTTGATAATTCAGAAGACTCTGGGTATCTTGGAGAGCCAAAGACTATAGGTAAAACCCAGGCTGGGCAGCTTGTTAACCACGTTCTGCTGCCTGGACGCCAAGTGCCCAGGTCTGGCTCACCAGCCCTACTTCTTTTTTTATCTTTCAACTTCAGCCTTAAAAAAAAAAAACAAAAAAGGGTGCCTGGGTGGCTCAGTGGGTTTAAGCCTCTGCCTTCGGCTCAGGTCATGATCTCAGGGTCCTGGGATCGAGGCCTGCATCGGGCTCTCTGCTCAGCAGGGAGCCTGCTTCCTCCTCTCTCTCTGCCTACTTGTGATCTCTCTCTGTCAAATAAGTAAATAAAATCTTAAAAAACAAAACAACAACAACAGAAAAACAAAACAAACAAACAAAAAACCCAAAAAACAAAACGCTCTTGACTGGGTAACTTTACTTTTGCAAGAGTTCATGTGAGAAAAATAAATTGAAACCATCTTAACAGAAAACTTTGTAAAAGGAGTCATGAGACAAATCCTACAAGTTCATACAGAGTGTGAGTGTGGGGGAGAAAATGAGAAGGAGGCTTGTTTTCCAGACCCAAAATGCCACAGCCTGAAAAGCTCACTATGTCCCTGAGCCTGAGCAGAGAAGAGACCAGAAACAAACAGATTATCCTTTGTGCTTGGAAGGTTTTGTCTACTAAAATAGGAAGCTGGTCAGATATGAATTTTACATCCCTTTGAACAGGTATGGATAGATTAGCCTCAGTTACATCTTATAATTATGGTCCTTTAAGTCTGTAATCACGGATCTATTTATAATTGTTCTCAAAATAGGCCATTTTATTCCAATCCCCAAAGCTCTATTTTAGGCTAGAGATCTTAATCCACATCAAGATTAAAGGCAACTAACAATAGCAACACAAACATCCTTATTGTGCTGTTTCCAAGAACCTTAGAGGAAATTTAATTGACATTTCTCCTCCATCTTTCTGATAGAGCTGCCCAATCTTTGCCTTAATACCTCTAAGGATAGAGACTCGAGGTTGGCTGAGATGCTCCAAAAAGTGCATGGTACGGCTTCAGAAGCATCCTATTTCCCACTTTCATTTGCAACAGGTCACCTTCTATAGGGAGACACAAATCCTCCATCAGAGACGCTTCCATACTGTGGCTGGGCAGCGTCCCAGCCTTCCCCCAACCGCTGGACAGCTGCTCTCGGACTCAACTGGCCCTGGAAAGACCCCGAAGCCATTTCATGCTTGGACATGGCAAACAAACCCAAATCTTTTTTTTTTGGAAAAAAAAAAATCAGGGGTGTCTGGGTGGCTCAGTTTGTTAAGTGTCTGCCTTTGGCTCAGGTCATGGTCTCAGGGTTCCGGGATTGAGCCCCATGTCAGGCTCCCTGCTCAGCGGGGAGTTTGCTTCTCCCTCTCCCTCTGTCCTTCCCCACCACTTGTGTTCTCTCTCTCTCTCTCTCTCTCAAATAAATAAAATCTTTTAAAAAAAATCAAGGAAAGGCTTATAAAGGGAATCAGTCCGACTCCCACAGACCCTCTCCTTCCACATAGAGAGCACTCCAAGGGAACATAGGCTGGCTGTCACACTTCGATGTCGGCTGGGAGATGAGGAAGAAAAGCACCTCTGTGCAGAGGGAAGACGGTAAATGTATGAGAGCTGCCTCAACGTCAACTACCCAGTTTTCTGTAATGGACAGGAGAGACGCTGACTGTACTGAGGTCCTAGGCAATGGCCCTCTCCAACTCCACCTGGTCGCTTTGATAAGGTAGGAAGAGCTACAACGCCTTATACCTTAAGGCGATGGTCTGAAAGGCCAAAGACCTCATCCGTGAAAACAAAAACCATCAATAAAACCAAAATGAGACAGCCACAGACACCCCGGCCACTTGCCCCTGGGCCTCACACTGGGAGCTGCCATTCTGAGTTCCCGAGGCCACTGTGGTCTCCACATCACGTCACGTCACATCACAAGAGCCATAATCTTCTCAGCAGGGGGGCTGGATCGGTGTCTGCAGGACGGGAGATGCCAGTGCCTGGACAAAGAAGCGACTTGTGGCCTGGTCAGACACCTGCTCACCTCTGTTTACTGGGCTCAGGCTGGAAGGGAAGTTCTGCTTCTCCTCTACAGTGAGGGTCAGGAGCATTACCCATAGAATGGAGCCGAGGTAAAAGGTGTCACATCCCCTATTCCTACTCAGCAATGTTCTTAAGACACAGCATTCGCCAGTGGGTCATTTTCCAAACTACCCGTTTCTGGAACCACACGAAGTATGGGGAAGGAGCTGGTCCATCTCAGAGTGTGACTGAATTCCTCACTTCTGTGGTGCTGCCTGAGGCTAAAGGGATTTAGGTGTGAAGGAGGGACACTCTCTGGGCTGCAGAAAGGCTGCTTTCCTCGAAGGCCTCCATCAGCTTCCTAGACACACAGGCTCGGCCGTCCTTCCCTGGACTGTCGAGGAAAGCCAACGGGGCCTGACGCTTCGATCTGAGGCATCCAGAGCAGGGCTGGTGCTTCTCACCCTGGACACACGAAGCTGGAAAACCTGGTAGGTGTGACCAGCAGGTGAGCCATCTTAGCCTGCACAAGGAAATTTCAGACTGCTTGAAAAGGCTTGAGAAGTATGTACATATGGGTAGGCTTCAGAAAGCTGGCGACAGAGGGGAAGGGGGAGGGGTCTTTCCAAGGGAACACAAGTACGAAGGTGCGTGCCAAAGCATCATGTGTGTGTGAGGGGGACGGGAACGTGGTGTCACAGGGAGGGTGGCTGAGAGGAGACAGGAGATCTGGGTCCTGCTACAAACCAGCTCAAGGAAGTCCCTTCTGTGCTTTTGTTTTCTCATCCACAACGGTAATTTTACACATAGCCGCCACTTCTGCTCTGCTATTATTGCATTAGAAACTTCTCCTGGGAAGGACCAGACAGCACATATTTCAGGCCTTGGCGGCCACAGAGCCCCGATTCCAGGGACTCCGCTCTGCTCTTGCAGCTAGAAAGTGGACACTGACAAGGAACAGACAAGCGTGGCTATGTTAGGAAACCCTACAGACGCTGAAGTATGAAGTTCATCTAATTTTCAAGTGCCACGAATATGACCCTTAAAAAAAATCACTGAAAATATTCAAGCCATACTTAGCTCATGAGCTGCACAGAAGCAGGTGCCTAGGGGCCAATCCCCTATGCCACCAGATTTGGGTATTTGGGTGTCATGGAGTCTGTCCTCGTCACCTCCCCAAATGCCGGAGGACGAAAGTTTGTTCGCTCATTAGTCAACCGGTCACACCCTCTCCATCAGCGTTCCCCAAATTTTAAAGGGGACAGGAACCACCTGCCATCTTGTGAAAATGCAGATTCTGACTTAGTACAAGTCTAGGATGGGATCTGAGAATCTGCATTTTCTAAGGAGGCTCCATGCCCAGTGTGGAGCCCAAAGTGGGGCCTGAGCTCATGACCCTGAGATCAAAACCTAAGCTGAGATCAAAATCAGAGGCTTAACCGACTGAGCCACCCTAGATCCCCAATTCTAATTCTTTGTAGGATACGTTCCTTGCAGAAACAGCAAACAGTATTATGGGGGGAGTCACCTTTATTCTAGGATTTTCTCTTTTAAGGGGCTTTGACTTCCTTCTTCTTTGGTGCTTGGACTAAAACCACAGGGACCTACATGAGTGCTTAGGAAGCATGTCTCAGTTTGTGGCAAGGGACACTGGGCTCTACCTTCCTTGCTTCCATTTCCTAATCTGCTAATCCCCTGCAGCACCAGGCCCTGGGACACACGGAGGGGCTGCTTTTACTGCAGAATTCAGGCTGGCCCTGTTTACTGAACCAGCAGCATCCACCCATAAGGCCAACCCCACAAACACTAGGCTTTTTATGTCCTTTTAGGAATCCATTAGGATGCACCATCTTTTTCTGGCTTCCCACCAAAGTCATTTCCCTAAGAAAAATTAAGCTGTAAGCATGTTGCCAGCGCCAGGGTATAAATGCGTTCACCCTCCCCACAGACTAATCAGAGACTCGGAAGCTCTGAGTCTGCTCCGTTGAGAGGTAAGGCAAACCTTTGTTGACAAGGATCTAATGAATGCGTGAAAATGATTTCAAACACTGAACTTTGTCCTATTTCAGCTTAAGATTTTGCTTCTAAGACAGAACTGAAATACAAAGATTAAAATATCCCATAATGTATATTTTCTAGCCGTCCCCCCTCCCCAACAGCACACAGTTCAGAAAGTAATGAATTAAGCTACTTCGAGACCAAAATGAATAAATAAATAAATAAATAAATAAGCAGAATCTATATTGGGGCACACAGATTTTCTGTTTTGGGTCCAAAAGGTCACTGGAAAATACTCAGGTTTCCATAGTAACAGTAGCAGGCCTGATCAGATCAACAAATAGCTACAATTTATCTGAGGGTCTCCAATGAACTATTTTCTTTTTTCTCATCCAGAGAAGAACATTCTGAATTAGATAAAGTCTTCAAAGACAATGGAGGGCTTTTGGAAAATCCGATTTCAGCAACAGTAAACGGGAAAAATGCTTGCTTACTCTTTCCACCTCTAACCTAGCGACAGAGTCTCATCAATGTTGATTTAAATACTTCAATAGTAGGTGGATCGTATTTTGTTCTTCAGTAACAGGGATAATCTCAAAATGTTTTCCTGGAATAAATATAATAGACATATGTGTGTTCTTAGGAAATCTGCAGAGTCTCCAGGGTGATGTTTCTTTCTAGCAGTTTCTGGACCTCCTTCACAAACCCCACAAAGCAGCTCATTCTCATGGAACACGCTCATTAATTTTATTTTGGCTTCTTTTGCTTTCGACACTACTGTGGTTCTGAATGGTCACAAATGCAAAAACTGTGAGGACACAGACCTCATGGAAGCCACTGCTAATCCTGCTTTAGTTTCTGACCAAGGGACGTTTTGGAGAATCTATTCAAAGAAACCTTTCAAAATCAAACACTTGAGCCATGGAACGTTAGCGTCATCTTGTTTCCAAAATATCTGTTAAAACTAACCAAGCTCACGGGTTCACAGCCCTTAGGTAATACATGTAGTACAGTCCTAGAGGCAAAGCAACTTTGTGTCTAAAAGGGAGGGCCGGATGAGAGCGCTGACCCTCTGCTCTCAGCTTTCCAACTAACCAGACATTGTCAGTACATTTCACTGGGACTTCTGGGGCTACTATTAGAAATGTTTTAATAATACTATTTAAATGTTGGGGCGCCTGGGTGGCTCAGTTGGTTAAGCGACTGCCTTCGGCTCAGGTCATGATCCTGGAGACCCTGGATCGAGCCCCACGTTGGGCTCCCTGCTCGGCGGGAAGCCTGCTTCTCCCTCTCTCACCCCCCCTTGCTTGTGTTCCCTCTCTGGCTGTGTTTCTCTCTGTCAAATAAATAAATAAAGTGTCATTTAAAAAAAATACTATTTAAATGTTTAATAATACTATTAAATTATTAAGTAACTCAAATATCGTTCCAGCTTTGTTATTTCCTTTTAATAGCTACTTGGTCATGCCCCAAATAAACAAACCTACATACATCCACACCCATACACAATCCCGCCCCCCTCATAGACACACACACACACACACACACACACACACACACACACACACACACACTTATCTGGGTCCAGCAACATGCCCAGAATCTTGAGAGAAGCCACTTCCTGAAATCTAGTTCTCTTGGATACAGATGATTTATAAGCTCAGGAAAAGCACATTAAAAAGTCACTGGTTTTGCATTCCAGTCATCACCCCATGATAAAGTGTTTTTCTTGGGAGGAAATGTTCTAGATGAGCCCTGTCCAACAGAAATACCATGTGAGTTCCGCATATAAATTTAAATTTCCTACTAACCTCATTAAAAATATAACCAGCAGATGAAACTGATTTCAGTAATGTTTAATACTAACATATAAAAAAGTATATAACAGATTTGCTATATATAGTATTAACCCAATGTATCCAAGATATTATTTCAATCTAGAATCCAGTATACAGATAACTATTAATGAGGTATTTTACACTCTTTTTTTTTTTTTTTTTTTTTTTTTTTTTTTTTTTTTTTTTTTTTACTTTTTCTGAGTCTTTGAAATCCAGGGTGTATTTCATACTTAGAGCATCCCGATTCAGACTGGCCACATTTTTAAGTGCTTGCCAGACTCATATGGGCAGTGGCTACTGAATTGAACAGTACAACCCTAGAGGATTTTCAAAATAAGGAACAATGCAGCTCTTCACTCTTTGGGATTCAGGATTATGCGATTGTGTAGCTGACAATACATTCAAACCACTAAAGAGGAAAGGGCTAGGTTCCTATGGGCTGACCCTATCCACGGGTCGAAGAATTTCTGGTGTTCCTCAACCATCTGATAAAGGCTGGGTATGAAGCCAGACGGAGAGGGTGAGCTGGGGAGAGTGAGGGTTATTCTAAGGGCATCGACTTGAGGTCCTGGGGCAGAGCACAGATGACCCACGGGCAGGGGTTGGGTGGAGGGGGGCACCAGCAAAGCTGCCAATCGGGTAAGCATTCCAGTTCAAACTACCCTGAAATGTTGCCTTATAGGAAACCGAGCTGAAGCAGAGATGGTTGGGGGAGTCTGCCTCTGCAAATATGGAGAGAGAGAACTGGGGTTTAAACTGCAGGCTCTAGAAGGCGGTGAGTGTTGTGACAATCAGTCTACTGGTCTGTCCTCAGGAATGATTCCTTGACAAAACTTCTCAAAGCAGCGTTCTCAAAAGCTCTTGCCTCTCTGCAGCATCTCTTTGCACATCAAGTGCAGTGCCAGAGTTTCTAAGTTTTCATAAACGTCTAACCAAATCTGAGTAAGTCCATTTTATATAATCAGCTACAATGAAAGCAAAAGAAAAAAAAGAAAAAAAAGTCCTGGCTAAACTTTATTGGGCACTTACTCTATGCCATGTGCTAGGCTAGGCAACTTACACAAATGAACTCATTTAACCCTCACAGCACTGCTATGCAGTAGATATAACCCCTTTCCCCATTTCACAAAAAAAAGGCCAAACGAAAAATCAGAGAATTTCAACATCTTATCCAGGGTTATTGTTAAGAAGTGCTATAAGCCAGGATGTGAAACCACAACTAACTATTTCAAATTGTATCCTCTTTCTAGAAGACCATGCTGGAACATGGAGTAACGTGACCAAGCTCATGCAACCGGGATGTGGACAAGCCAGGATCTGAGCCCCAGCAGCAGGGCTCCAGGGCTGCGGTCCGTACCGTGGCGCGGAAGTACCTGTCAAATGCACATGGTCGCAGTGCTCAGCATAGAAAGTGCCTGGAGCTTAGCGGTCCCTCGCTGTGCTCCCTGCTCTTCGCCTCTCTGTCCCCATCAGCAGGACACCTCCTGCTCCTGGGAAGGGCTGGGAGGGGAGGTGGCAGTCAAGCCCTCGCCCCAAGAGCAGCTGCCATCCTTCACACTTGACCATAAACTTCTCTCTTCAGAGAACTCTGCAAGGAGTTCTCTGTAGAGAGCTCACACACCTTTCAAGCAACCCTCAATGCAGTTCAGAGGCATTCATCGTGTTCTCTTGCCTCCTGACACTTGAGGATGCATCACCTGCCCGCTCTCTAATGGGACGTTGCTTTCCATGATTTTCTAACAGAAGTATTCCACTGCAGACAAAGCCCAAAGCACCCTGATCTCAATTCTGCTACAGATGTGAGTGTTTAGCCTTTTAACTTTTTTATTTTTATTTTTTTAAATGTTAGCTGTTAACTTGCTAGAGTGGCCATGGAAGGCAAATACAGAAAAAGATTCAGATGCTTTCAGCTTTTCGTTCTTCTCTACTTTAATTCTCTGAAACAAATGATGAGGACAATGAAAAGCTTTGGCCGTCGGACAGAAGACAACGGCATGGCCTCCTTTAAGGAAAGCTGCTCGGCTTTTTTCCACAGCAGTGTGTCCAGTAACCACAAACAGCGTGCGGAGGGGACCCGCAGCCCCACCAGCAGGCAGGAGTTCAGTTATGCTCCTTATGTAGCTAAAAGTCATCACAATACAAATCAGAAGGAGGGTCTGTGATACTGGAGCACAAGGAGAGAATTCAGGTTTGACTGTTTTAAATACTGAAATATGCCACGTGAAGAGGTGGGCCGTGGTTTTCCTGGACTCCTGGGCCTGTGCTCGGGTGTGGTGGGCCCGAGGAGCCAGGTCTGGGGCTCGGGTCATCGGCCCTACTGCTCCATTTCTCTATGGGGAGGATTGAGGAAGAATGTCTTGGTTAGAAAGAAATCGCTCCATTGGAGAGGCGCCAAGCCTTAGGATAAAGACTGCATCAGAGGAGAAGGGGAAGGGACTGGAGGGGTGCGTGGGTGGGGGGCTGGGGGAACTATGACCCTGGGAGGAAGTGACTGGCTCCAAAGGAAGGGAAGGAGAGGGGTCCCACAACGGGCCTCTCTTTTTCTTCTCCCCTAAACCTTTTCCCTTGTTCTTATTTATTTTTTTAAAAGATTTTTAATTATTTGATAGAGAGAGAGAGCACAAATGGGGGAGAAGCAGCGGGAGAGGGAGAAGCAGACCCCCCGCTGAGCAGGGAGCCCCAATGTGGGGCCCAATCCCAGTAAGGAAAGGGTTAAGGTATAGACCGGGAGAGATAGGGAGCCTCTGGCTGGGCTCTGGGACTATTCCTGGTAGGCAGAGGCACTGAGCCAGAGTGAACAAGAGATAAGGACACAGGCCACCTGGCCCTGAATGCTGGAGAGTATTTTTCTTTGGTGGCTACAGTGTATCACAGAAAATGACCAAACCTCAAAGAAGTCAGTCATTAAGAGTGTCATCAGTAGTCTGTGTTCCAACCAAGAGGGCACACGGATCTCAGGGCCACAAGCTTCCCAGGCAGTTCTCAATAAGAGACAGCGGCCAGAAGCCCTCCATGAAAACTGATTTGGGACCCCTCTCTCACTCCAGAGAGTTGCCTCTTTCCTTTCTGCTCTCACTTGCACTTAATAAACTTTCACTTCACTTCACCGTTTTGGGTCTGTGAGATTCATTCTTCAACTCCGTGAGACAAGAACCCTGTGATCCTGTCACCAGGACCCCGGGATCCTGACCTGAGCTGAAGGCAGACGCTTAACCTACTGAGCCATCCAGGTACCCTTCCCTTGCTCTTGATTCTAGGAAGATCCCATCTCTGGCGGTAGACGTGGCCCAAATGGCTCAGGGCAAGGATCAACTGACACAAAGATGCTCAAGCTCATGATCACCATGGAGACAGGTGAATGACAAGAAGATTCTCTGGAACGGTTTTCAACGAGGAAAAGATGTGGTCAGGAGATAATTTTCCTCCAACCAGCGGCAAGTTGAATGCCATGCATAACTCCCTAGGCAGAGCTCAAGAGACGAAGGACTCAAATTCCAGACTTTGTAAAAGATGCAAAGGGCATCAGGACACTGACAGAAATGCTGGAGTTTCCTGTGAATGCCATTGCTGACAAACCAGTGGCGCCATTTCTTGGGTGAACGGGACGCCCCTAAGCTACACTTACAGGATACTACTTGGGTTCGTTCTTGGCGCGGTTCACGTATGTGCTTACTCTCGAGTGTTTGCTCAGGACCTTCTGCCCAACGACCATGCTGAGAGACGTCAGTGCAGACTGATCCCTCGGGCCGAGACTCCTTTTGCCCCCCTGCAATTCTGCTTCATCCAGAGATGGCCTGACCCATGCCAGTTACACCAACTCCCCCATCCGCCTACACATTACATTCCAGAAATCCATTTAAATGTAAATGAAGATCTAGTCCCCATAAAAACAGTGTTAAAAATGGTGGTCCGTTTTCATCAAAACGCTTCTATTTCATTATGTGGCTGGACCACAGGACACAGAACATGCCCACCATTTAGAACATGATTTCAACATTAAAAAAAAAATGTTTTCTAGAAAGCTCCAGAAGTTTAAAAAAAAAAAAAGTGCCCTCTGTAACCCAGGCTCGGCAAGGAAGCACATTAAGGATGATGATAAAACAGTTGTATGAAAGTCTGCTTTAAGAAATTTCTAATGGCAACCTAATTTCCTCTTTAAAACAATACCATTAAGTAAATACTATTATTATTTCCATTTACAGTGAAGGACATGCACAGGGAAGTCACATGGTTAAAAAATGGCAGAACCAGGATCTGATTCTGCATAGAGTCCATGGACTAAACCAGGGGTTAAACCATGGCTCACGGGCCAAACCTGGTCTGTCACCTGTTTTTATAAATAATGTTTTATTAGCACACAACTGTGTCCATTTGCTTACACTTCATCTGTGCTGCAGGTATAGCTGACTGGTTATGATGACTGGTTATGAAAGAGACCCAGCGGCCTGCAAAGCCTGAACTATTCATTATCTGACCCTTTACCGAAAGTTTGCTGAGCAAGGGTTAACCGACCAACCACCCACCGGGCCACGTCTCCGGGAAGGCAGGCCCTCTCTCGCCAACGCTGGCCATGAGCCTCATCGCCCAGAAGCGGGAGGAAGGAACAGGAATCCGGAATCTTCTCAATTGTGAGGGGAGGTCCTGGGGAATCACTGAGCAGCACAGAGGATTATAATGAGCTTCTTTCTCAAGAAGCTTCCTGCCTCATTCCCAGAAAGGTCTGAAGCAGGGCCCAACGGTACAGATGCGAGCTCCTCAGACAGGAGGGACTGTGTGCTCTATCCATTGCTGAAGCCTTATTATTGGACAGGTGAACAAATACATACGTTATGTCTGTGGATCAGGAGCGATGTGCGCTTTATTTGAAGACAAATGTGGCACAAGGTAAAGCCCGCAGATGCACTGTCCGTGAACACTGTGGTCAAGATTCTCATTTTTTGTCTTTTAGGCAGATAAACTGTTTGAGGGGGACGACAATGCATTAGGGAGCGGGTCATTTCCAACCACCCTGGGATTTCCTTGGTTCCTAAGAGCGTTACTCACTGATCATTCTGTTTGCCAGGATTCTAGAATCAACGATAAATTTGAAAAATTGTTCTTCTATCTTATCAAGGCAGTGCAGGGGCACAGCTGTAAATATTCATTTGTTTGGATTTTTTCCTCTACTGGATTGAGTGACTTTTGATTTCTGGAAGAGGATTCGAAAACCACGACCTGGTTAATTTCCTTGTAGAAAACAGAGCTGGACACGGAAAGGATAACCCTGTAGATTCTAGCTGGCGTACAACAGCCCAGAGTAATGCCTCTTCCTAAAAGGACTAGTCATCACACTGTATTTCATCCAGACATGTCTTACCACGGAACTTTAAATTAAAAATTTCAGCTGAGTCATACCGTTACCAGGGGGTGGGAAAGTCCCTCTGAGTGACGGGTGGGGGAGAAAAGGACTCGGATGATGGAAGGTAAGTCAGGGTGGCAAGTATATGGAGAGATGTGGACAGAGAGGTGGGTCTACAGACTCTGGGAGGCAGTCAGGCTGTGGCCGGGGACGGAGAGGGAGGAAATGGGGTGGGCCTTGGACAGAGTTCCCCAGACTGCACCCTGGTGTCAGGGAGCATCCCGTTTGGGAAGGCTGGCTATGACCCAGAGCTGCTCAACTGTGGACATGGCCCTGCTGCCCAGGCACGCTGCTCCCCAGCACGTGGACGCTGGGGAGACATTATAAGCTCCACATTTACAGACCTCGACAGAACGCTGCTCTGTCCTAAGTCCCATCTGAAATCAGGTCCGAATGTTCCATTTCAAATAAGACACAACAGCTGTGGGAAAATTCTCAGCATCTCCTTCACCCCGACATCGAGGGGGCTTTCTACCTGCTCTCTGCAGCTCTAAGTAAATGGGCTACTGTAATTCCAGGAAAATTGCAGGATCTGCATGAGGTGTAAAGCAAAGGCCCAGATGTAGTTCAGGCAGGTGCTCTGAGCGCAGAAACCTGGAACCCAGACCGCAGAGGCTCCTGGTCCTCACTGCACTTGCTCTCTAGCCGGTAGAACTCTAGTCCGAAGTACACCGCCAGGAGGGAGCCCCGCGCACGTGACCTCTAACGAGCCTCTAGACAGGAATGCAATTCTGGCCACAAGCCCTCTGACCCAGCCCCCTACCCTCCCCCCCCCTTTTTTTTTGAGTTTAGATCTCTGACCTTTATAAAAGCTACACTTACTGCCCAGAGAAACAGGAAGGTTACTCATCAGGATGCCACGGAAGTGAGGCACAAAAACTGGGTCAATATTTCTCCATCAGCAAAGGCAAGTCTCAGACATTTCCCAGAGTGATCACTATCAAGACGCCCCATACTGATCCTCCCTCGACTGGGTTCTACACCAGCAGTTCCTAACCCGCTGGAAACGGCTTTGCCCGGCGTCCACGTGAAGTTACCCCAGGCCTTCACATAGGTCTGCACTTGAATGCCTCTAACTAGTACCAGGCCCTTTGGAAAGAACTTCACTTTATACATAAATGTATTTTTTCCCTTTATTTTTGCTCCTATATATATTTTTTTTTTAGGAGCAGAGATTGCCAGCTGATTTCTACCGGCTGAATTTTACCTGTGTCTACAACAAGAGATGTACTTGCCCTACGCCAAGCTCTGAGTTTTAATTGGCTGCCAATAATAAAAGAAGTCAGAAGATGTCAGATTAAAAAAAAGAATTTGGCTTCTCTTGAAGAACCCAAAGATCTGACAGCACAGGACCCTCCTCTCGCATGGCAATAACCAGCTGGCACCGAGGAACAGCAGCTGCCCCCTTTAGATAGGGCTTCTGTCCACCTGCTGCCCCCGGTCCCCACCCTGCTGTCACCAATCCTGAGGCCTCCTGTTTGCTGCCATGCACTTATATTATTTGTGACTCATTTACGCTCCCCAGGGCATCCAGGCTCACAGCCCTGACCTTAAGTGTTTGCGAACAACATCCACTTTCACCAAGTATCAGCCTGCCGAAAAGCACTGTGAATGTTTTTATGTTTTACATCCTTAAGAATTCATTCTACCTCGATAGGATCTACATGTTTCTTTGGGACAGACCTTCATTTTGGAGAGGAAAACAAAACCATTGGAATGTCATTAGTGTCAACATTTCAGCCACAGTTCAGGATCTGTGTGTGCGTGTGTGCGTGTGTGTGTGTGTGTGTGTGTGTGTGTGTGTGTGTGTTCCCATGTGTTTCTTTAGGGGATGGAAATTCCTGGGAATCCTAATTAGTCTGAGGAAGAGAAAGGTTCAAAAAGGAATTAACTAGTTACATAGATGGTGTATGCATGAATCCCTCAAACAGCCAAAATGAAGGAGATTAGAGAAATAGAAAAAATGAAAAGCTGTGACCTGGAACATAAGGCGAGTGCTTAGAGAAAGAGTCTGATGAGTAAGGTCAAGTATGGATAGAGCGAAGACAAGGAGGGAGGTAGGGAGGACAGCGGTGGAGGGAGAAAGAAGACAGGAATCTGGGATGGAAGGCAAACACAGACACTCAATGGGAAGGAGACAAAGAGCTGGGCTTTTCTAAAGATCTGGAGCAGAAATGAAGATGCCAGCCTGAGAGCTTAATTACACCCAAACCACCTCCTGAGTTAATGCCAAAATGTCCTCCTGCCATTTGGAGAAGCACAGTCCTTCTTTCTTTCTTTCTTTTTTTTTTACAGTCCTTCTTTCTAATGAGAATACCGCCCCTGGAACCTTGCTTATCTCCTTGTTGACATGCCAACCCATTTCTTATGGAGAAATCAACCAGGCTTATTTCTGGGATGGCTCTAGTCCCCATTCTCCCCATGATAATAGGCCCAGCATGTTAACTCAGCTTGCAAAGGAGGGGATTATGCAGCACTTTTGTTTTTAAATAAAGAGTAAGGTGAACACCTAAATCCTGCACAAGACTGTGGCCCTGCCTGGGGCCGAACTTCCCAAAGGAAAGGCAGTTCCAGTAATTTCGTTGAAGTCCTCACCTCGAACTTCTGCCTGAGCTCCACGTTGCCTTCTTCATCCCCTTCCGGAATGGGCACATTGTAGTACTCACCTTCCTCTTGGTTAAGCAGCTTGTACCTTTGGGGGACACGGGAGGAAAGGAGGGTTAGGAACACTGTGCTTGTACCCCAGATACGGCAACTTCTCTCCTTCAACCTCTGCACCTGCTGTTTCTGAAATGTGTGTCCCGTGGGGAGACTAGAGCTAGATAACCTCACAATCAATGGTCATTTTGGACGGGAGCCGGTCTGTCTGCTGAATCACTAAGGGCTCTAGTGTTCCTGAAGCTATTAACCTTCAGTTGACATGTACACATTCAACCTGGGGCACCTTACCATCCGCTGGCCGGCATCTTCATCAGCTCCGAGACTCCAAAGGAAAGGGATCCCATGAAATCATTTCTCGTTGTTCGATCCCAGTCCCAGATTTCTACGGACAGCCGTCGGTCTTTATCCGAAGGTTTTAATTTGCTACAAAAGAGAGAGAGAGACAAGTGTGTGTGTGCGCGCGCGCACACACACACAGTTATGTAGACCATGGTTTCTTGGGAGCCAAACCCCAAGGTCATAATAGGAGTCTGAGATTAAAAAACCAATAGCATATTCAATTCACTTCCTGGGGCTCCCTGCTGCCGAGGGTACCAGCCCCCAGGAGCCGAAGCTCTGGACCTGGGGTTGGCAGACTAACACCTACAGGCCAAGTCTGGCCCCCCGCTTATTTTTGTAAATAAAGCTTCACCGGAACATAGCCATGGATGCTGTTTACATACAGCCTACGAATGTTTTGATTCTAGAGTAGCAGAGTTGTGCGGTCACAACACACAGACCGTATGACCCAAAAAGTCTAAAGTATTTACTAACTCGTCCTTTTCAGAACTTGCTAGTCTCTGTTCTCTACAAAAGAGCTACGTTTCTGGATATCCGTAGAGAAACTACTTCCTGTGTTCTCGTCTGCAGGGAGGACCACTGGTTTGTGCTCAGCTGCAGGTACAGCCTTCTTACCCCTGCCCCCCACCGTGGTTTTCTGCCACTCCCTCTCCTCTCATGGCCTCCTTCCTGCTTTCTCTCTTCTACCCTCTCTGCCTCTGAAATCCTGACACTCCTTTAAACCCCATTTTAAAGGTCACCTCCTTCAGGAAGTCCGCCCTGTTTAAAGGTGAGGAGGATCTTCCCATTTCAGGGCCAACATGTGACTCTTATATTCCTTGTTTTAAAAATTATTTAAATTTTTACCTCACTTTCTCCTAGAACCCTCAAAAGAACTCAAGTCCATCGAGAAGTGGGACATGCTTTATACATTCTGACATCATCTTTCACATAAACGCAGTTTTTTGAACACGACGTACTGATAATAATTTGGGGCCTACATTATGTAACTCTTGGTTACCATTGACCCAAAGGTGACACCAGCGACCTGCCAACAGTGAAAGTCTGAGGGATGAAGTGATGTTTAGAGACACTTAAAACAAGCCCACCTCGTTCCCTCTCCCGGGGAGGGGGGCAGGTTTGTGATGTGTGGGGAGGGAATTCAACCGGGAAGAGAAGACAACACTTACAACGTAAAGGACTCATTCCACTGGGGGTTTAGTGTGGAGCGGATAGTTTTGGTTTTCTGTTTGCTTTCATTCTTGGGATCAGGAATAAGTTTCAGCTTCACATAAGGATCTGAAAGCCCATTTGGATCCATAGGAATTAGATTTTTTGCATCTCGTACTGTGAAGAGAAAAGGAAAGAAGATTAAATGTTACAAAAAGAGAACTGGCCTGTACAGCCCAGTGTCCTGTGTGAAGGCCAAGCTGAATGACAGAGACGGCAAGATGGTGCTTAAAGGGAGAGGAGGTGAGCACCCAAAGCCTCTGATCTTCAATATGAGAAAAGCTGCCTCCTGTCATTGCTGTCAGAGAAAATGGGCATCCCCTGTGGGCACCCGTGGGCCTCCCGTGGGCACC
The DNA here is from genome assembly GCA_004023965.1 of Spilogale gracilis. Taxonomy (NCBI): domain Eukaryota; kingdom Metazoa; phylum Chordata; class Mammalia; order Carnivora; family Mephitidae; genus Spilogale; species Spilogale gracilis. The sequence continues at coordinate 13,472 of PITA01016212.1, read as the reverse complement.
CCGTGGGCCTCCTGTAGGCACCACGTAGGACTCCCATGGGCCTCCCGTGGGCCTCCCATCTCCCGTAGGCACCCCGTGGGTCTCCTATGGGCCCCCCATGGGCATCCCATGGACACCCTGTGGGCATCCCGTGGACACCCCGTGGACATCACACGGGCATCACGCCTTGAGAGGCAGCATCAGCCTGGACGCCTCATATTAGACATGCAGAAGCCTGGGTCCTTCCCCAAACCTGCTACAAAGAATCTGTATTTAAACAAGATCCCCATGTGCTGCTTGCAGCCCCTTCTCCAGAACTGAGCGTGCCCCTCACCCTCTAAGCAACCAGCCAGCCTGGTCTAGGGCCATTGCTTCACTTGAGCTCCTGAAAGGATTCATCTCTTTTTTCTTTCTTTTTCTTTTTTTAAAAGATTTTATTTATTGGACAGAGAGAAACACAGCCAGAGAGGGAACACGAGCAGCGAGGGTGAGAGAGGGAGACGCAGGCTTCCCACTGAGCAGGGAGCTCAATGCGGGGCTCGATTCCGGGACTCTGGGATCGTGACCTGAGCCACCCAGGCGCCTCTTTGGATTCATCTCTTTTCTTTGTAAGGGCCAGTGACTTCCAGTCTGGCTGCACATTGGAATCTCTTGGGAAGGGGTTTAAAAATCCCAGTGCTGGGATGCCTGGGTGGCTTAGTCTGTTGGGTGTCTGCCTTCAGCTCAGGTCATGGTCCCAGGGTCCTGGAATCAAGTCTCACATTGGGCTCCTTACTCAGTAGGGAGCCTGCTTCTCCCTCCCTCTGCTTGTGTGCATGCTCTCTCTCTCTCTCTCAGACAAATAAATAAATAAAATCTCAAAAAAAAAAAAATCCTAGTGCTCATGGGGCACCTGGGTGGTACAGTCTATTAAGTGTCAACTCTTGGTTTCAGCTCAGGCCATGAACTCAAGGTCATGAGATGGAGGCCCACATTGGGAATCTGAGCACAGAGGGGAGTCTGCTTGTGGCTCTCTCTCACTCTGCCCCTCCCCCTACTCTCCCTCTCTCAAATAAATAAATAAATCTAAGAAAAAAAATGTCCAGGGCTCACAACTGAATGAGAGCCTCTGAGGGGCATGGCCCTGGCTCTTAAAAGCTCCCCAGGTGACCTATGTGCTGCAGTAGCAAGAGCCCTCAGGGCACACAGCCGAAATACAGAAAGCACACCCCCCCGTGCTACGCCTTGTTCTGCGACGGGCACTCATGTCCCCAGATCAGCAGCACTCAGGACATCAGCTCTGCCCTCATCACATGTGAGGAATCACAGGCCCCACCCTAGAACCACAAACTCAGAATTCTCACAAGACCCCCCGATGATTCCAACGCACATCCGAGATTGAGACGCGCTCAGACGGGAATCCAAAATAAGGCGGAGGAGAGGCCACTTCAACCACAGAGGGAGACGTGCTCGGAGAGGCGGCCAAAGCCAAAGCCACTGCATGGAAATGACATAGGTCATTATCTATCACTAGGAGAAGGAGGGACAAAAGCCTGAACCTGCCTACCCCAAGTCTTCCTTGCCATCTTCTGATGGCATCTTCCCCAACATGGCTGAAACTTCCCATCATCAGGGTCCCTAATTAGCCAGATGCCATGACTACCCACCCAGCTGTTTTTCCCAGCGTAGCCCCTGGACCAGCAGCATCAGCGCCACACTAACTGAGTCAGAACTCTAGGGGTAGGTGCCGTGGTCTCTGCTTACCAAGCCTCCTGATTCTGATGCACGGGGGAGGCGGGGAGACACCCCTGCAGCCTATCAGTACAGGGCATCAGTTTAGGGTGACTGTTAAATGAAGTCCTTAGAAGAAGGTGCTGGGGTGGGCAGTGGGCAGAGACAGAGGAGGCGATGGAAGGATGTGAAATATATTGGGTCCCTGGACATTGTCCTAAGAGAAGTCACAGACCAGCATTACCCATTACAGCTTGGGGACACACAGACTGCCACACCTGCTGGCGAATGGCCTTATACCCTCCTCGTCTGGAAGCCTTAGTGCAGGAGGGTGACAGATAGGACTGTATCCCAGTGGTCTGAGTGGGGACTGGGCTGGCTCACATCTACTAGCCATGGAGAAGCCAGGCCTCTTTCCTCATAGTCACTTATGTTTTCCAAGGATTCCTTCCCCCATAATATCGAACCTTGTCCAGTGGGGCGTGGGCAGAACAGAAGCAAGCATGCATGCGCTTTGCAGGTCAGTACACCTGCTTCCAAATCCTGCCCCCTCACATTCTCCCAAGCAATGGGAAATACAAGTTCCCGAGCCTCTGTTTCTTCCCTTAGAAGAGTGAAGAGGGGCTCATTCCCAGTGAGACAGGATTGTTGGGGGAAGTAAATGAAATAATTGTACAGCATTTGCTTTAGACAGGTAGTGGCTTGGAAAATGGAGGGGGAAAAGGATGTCACTACGTGCCTGCTTACTTGCAGAGTCCCCACCACCCACAATTTCAAAATCTTCAGTGGGAGTAGGAGGTCGCCAGGGGCCCTGGCTGCCTGAGAATTCCCTCAAGCTCATTCACAAGGTTTTTTACTGTAGTGCAGAAGACCCAGTCTCCTAAAACAGCAACGCAAGTATCACAAAAGAGGAAAAGTCTGAGCATAAAAATAGAGGGCTCCCACGAGGAACGGGAAGGGGCCAAAGGTCTCTTTCCAATTAAGCCCTGGAATGAGAATCAGATACTTTGTAAAAGGCAGGTAAAGCCTGGAACGTCTACCAGCCAGGCTATAGCCCAGATAAACTAATGGGGAAACAGAGAGGCCGCCAAGAGTGTTGCCAGTTACAGAGTGATTATGGGTGCTGGTTTTTTCATCTTCAGTTTCTGGTCCTGACAGCCAGCACACACAACATCATTTAAGGCTGATCTCTTCTGAATGGTGATGAGTTACAGTCTTGATGGGATTTAAAGCTGTGGGCTTCCTACAGAGCTACTATGATTAAAGTGGAAAATAAAAAGAGTTATCAGTTCCAAAAGTCATTGAAGTAGACAGTGGATCCAAACTTCAATTTCCCATTGCAGTAGAGAACAGTCTGCCTGGTGTGTGATGAACTCATCACAGGCCAGGGCACAACGGACCTGGGGGCCCCCCTCAGCTCAGATCGTGGGCTCCGGGGCCAGGCTGCCTGTGCCCGAATTCCAGCCCTGCCGCTTCGTGGTGCCACAACCTGGGCAAGATCCGGAGCTGCCTGGTGCCCGTTTCTGCATCTGTGAAATGGGACCTCCCCAGGAGGATTCTGTAAGCTCATACATGTAAAGTGAGAGCACAGTGGTAGGCACACAATGAGAGCCCAAAATGATTATTATCACCATTGTAGCTGCAAGTCGCTGGCAGAGAGCACAACCCTACAGGCTGAGATGCCCAGAAACTGGACTTACGAGTTGGGCAGCGAATGCCATGAAGAGCAGCGTGATGTGAAAATCTTCTAATGTGGTTGCAACTGCATGGGTGGGGTCAGCAGGGTCTTAGCCTGAGCAGCAATCCTGGAGGGCACTGCTAACAGGAGGAGGTGTGGGGAAGTCAGGGCAGAGTGGGGTATCATTCCTGGACAAGGTCCATTTGAATAAGACGAAGAAGATTGGGCAAGATCCGGACCTACCCAGTGCCTCAGAGGTACCTGACAGAGGGGGCGAGGCAAGCCTGGGACACGAGGGTTCTGAGGAAGTATCCAGGCTTATGAAATGGCTCACGCAGAGCTCGGGTGCGGTACCCAGTCTGGGAGTGCACAGCAGGGGAGCCTGCTGGTAGATAGTACAGCCAACACTCGGGCTGTGGAGCCAGGGACTTTGCCCCAGGCCGAGAGGAGGGGATCGCCATGCTTTCCCAGGGAGAGGCGAGCCATCCCCACAAAGACTGGCAGGTGACGGTCTGATGTGTGTCTGAGGACATGCAGGGACAGTCAGGCTCACTTCGCTTGGACAGAGGCTGCGGATGGTGGCTGACTTCCTCGCAAGGGGCCGACAGTGGGGGCCACTGGGTTCAGATCCTCGCTCTACCACTTTTTAGCTGTACGACCTCAGACAAGTTAGCCCACTCGTCAGTTTGTTCGTCTGTAAGATGGGAACAATACGAGTGCCTACCTCCCAGGGCTGTGGCGAGGGTGGAGTCAGTATTTCCACGGCAACCTGGGACGACAGAGTGTTACAGAAGCACGTCTGCCATTACTTATGATCATATTAATACGTGTTTGTTTTCCTTATCATCCTCATCCAGGTCTCTTGTCTGCTCCGGGGGTAGGGCACTTTCCTCAGAGTCAAGAAATCTGGTATTTTAAAAGGTCAGTTCGTATAGTACTGGAATTTCCAGACCTCAGGGTGAGGCCAGAGTTCTATAGTCAGCTCCTAATTGTTCCAAAATAGCTTGGGATTAAAAAAAAAAAAAATCCGTGCAATCCCTGATCCATTCAGAGAATGGCCCAGATGATCTCATCCAGGGAATATACGTAGCATATATTATGGAGTATAATAATAAACACCCAGAGCTCACCACCTAACATAAAAGCTAGATGAGGGCCCACAGAGCTGAAGCCATCCACTGTATTCTCCCCACCCACTCCCTGCCTCCCTGTGGATCTTCAGCCTCGCTCTGAGCCTGCCTTAGGGCACTCTCTGAGCCTGCCTTAGGGCACTCGGCTAGGCCCCGAGCTCGTGGAGGATCTGAAGGATTCATGCATGACACACACGAAAAGCCTCGTTGGGGACACAGCTATAAGCCCTGTGCCTGCAGACTAGGCTTGTCCATGGACCCACAGTAACCCTGCCCATCAGAGTTCAAATCTGTGTGGGCACAGTGTTCAGTGACGCACAAAAAAGTCAAGTGCCTCCAAATTCAAGGACAACGTGGCCCTTCAAATAATGTGTTTTGCTTTAGAAAATAATTCTCTATTTTTAGTGCCTTTCCCCCCTCTCTGAAGCATCCTTGTTCATGGCTTCTGCCTCACAGGCCAACGATAAGAACAAAGGCTCAAAACAAAGACTTGCTGCAGAAGCCAGGATTGTTCAGTGTGTGCCGACCCCGCGACCTGCCCCTCCACTCCATGCTTGCTCTGCAGCAAAAACAAGAGTAAACAAAATTCCCTAATCTCACCCCATATCATCCAGAAGCAAAAAAATCACATTTTCTGACACTACAGAAAAACAGAACCATACAAACTCTCTTTTGTGTGAAGTTACCAAGAGCAAAAAAAATGTGAGTGCCGAAATGGTGGGGAACTGGCAAATGCGGAAAATGAGTGGAGGGATGGTGTCTGGGGTCCCAAGAAGTTGGCGTCATTTAGCATCAGGCAATCAGAGTGATGGGAGCTCCCCAAATCCATGAACGGTATCTTCAAGGGATCCAAGAGAGTTCTGACACATTAGTAGACAGCCAGAGCACCCGAAGACCCACAACTTCTTAGAAAGATACGATCACCTGGGAATAGAAGTTTAATGCCAGAGATTTTCTATCGACATGGAGGATCACATTCATTCAGAATCGTCTCACCATCTCAGGATTCTGTGCTTCATCACATCTACAAAGGCCTTTTTTTTTTTCAAAGAAGCTCACGTGTACAGAGTATAGACATTAGGACCTGGTATCTTTGCACAGTCACTATCCAACCCAGCTAAGCACCATTTAGGAGCTTCTTTCTGGAGTGATGAAAATGATCTAGAATTAGTGGTGATGTTTGCACAATCCTGTGAAGATACCAAAAACTTCTGAATTGTGTATTTTAAAAGGGTGAATTTTACAGTGTATGAAATATAGTTCAATAAAAATAAGTATATTTATTGACAGATTTCCATGTGCCTTATGACACGGGCTCACTTAACCTTCATTACACTCCTGTGAAAAAATGACTCAGATGCCCATTTTCCAGATGAGTAAGTGACTTGTTCAAGGTCAGGTGTTTAGTAAATGATGCAGTCAAGGGCACAAAAAAGGGGTGTGTGGGTGGCACAGTCGGTTAGACGTCTGACTCTTGGATTCAGCCCAGGTCATGATCTTGGGGTCCTGGGATCAAGTCTCGTAATGGGCTCCATGCTCATTACGGAGTCTGGTTAAGACTCTCTCTCTCCCACTGCCTCTGCCCCTCCCCACTGCACACTCTCTCAAATAAATGAATAAATCTTAAAGAATAAAAAAGAGTGCGAAGGAGTCCTGACTCTGGGGCCTGAGCACGTGCCGTCCACTGGGTCCTCCCAAGGCTGCCTCTGCATTCAGGCATGGCTGTCGGCGTAGAGTGGGGGAACAAAGTTCTGTAAAGGCACAGGCGGGAATACTCAAGCTCTGCAGGCCACACAGCCTCTGTCCCCACTACAGAAGCCTGCTGAGCCTGCTGGTTAAGAGCAAAAGGGGCCAGAGACAACATGTCAGCAAATGATCACCATGTGTTCCAATAAAACTTCATCTAAAAACCATCGAGCCATAATTTGCTGATCCCTGATGCAGAACTGATGAACCATCTCACCACCTCAACAATAAGTTGGGGAGAAGGTGACATGGCAAAGGAGCCTCTATTCCGTGGTTAAGGCAGCTTCCTTCCGGTTCCTTCTGCTTTAATCTGAGCCTCTTCAACTCTGATTTTGTCCCGAAGCTTGGGAGGGGCCGGGGCGGGAGCACAGGGGAGGGCGTGTCTTCTTCCAGGAACTAGATGGGCCACCATCCAGGGCTCCGCAGGACCTCTGGGAATCATTACCTTCAGCAGACTTGCTTTCTTTTCCTCCAGGCACACGAAGTTTTTTTTAGCACAGTAGTCTGCCCTCCTAGACAAACCTGATTCACAGCTTCCTCCCTGGAGCATCTGATCTGACCATGACCGCAGCAAATGGCCAAGCTCACCTTGCTCAGGCCCCTCCAGCCTGTTCCACACCTCGGCTTTACCCAGAGACCGAGTGCAAACCGTGAGCATGATAAAGCATCATTGGGCACATTCTTTATGCAACAGCTGTTTGGAAATGGGAATTTTAGAGGAATGTGGAATACAGAGAAGCCCATCTGCACAGCCTTGCATGGGAGAGACCTCTGTGCTTCTTGGTTAACCTGGCCATAGCTAAGGGCTTGTCCCGATGAGCGTTACCCTCCGGATACCTGCCTCGGGGCTCCATTCAGGAGCACCTCAAGAGCCAGACGGCCTGGATCAGGTAGAAAAAGGGGGACAAACCCTTATCCCACTAGCCCAGAACAATGTTCCACATCACCAAGTTCTCAGGTTTCCTCTAGATTACACTTTCCTGGTCACATTATTAGGAAGAACACCCTCTTCTCAAGGCTTGTTTTTTGTCTTCACTTGGGGCCTCTTCTGACGTTACAGGGAGAAAATTGTGTCGAAGAAGCTGCCAGTCTCCTGACATCGCCACAAGTCAGTTCTGCATCAGAAGCCAGAACGGCTTGGCAAATCTTGATGGCAAATCTTGATGGGGTGACAGCTTGCTTCCGGGACAGGACTTACCAAACGCCCCTCCCATGAGATGTTTTGGGGGTGGCAAGCTGTCTAGCAGCAGGCAAGGTTCTGAGCTTAGGGGATCTGAGCTGGAGCCTCTCAGAGAGGCCGTGGCAAAGGTGACAGTGGGCAAGCCAGCACGGTCTATTAAGGACCAGAATGGGCAAGGCCAGAGGCCATGGGCTCCCAAGTCACCCTCCTGCTGTGCCCGGCTTTTAACTGAGTGACAGAGGGGTCCATCCTAACACCTGGGCCGGGCAGTCTTCATTCTCTTGAAGCCATAAACCCCTTTGGCGCACCATGAAAGGTTTTCTGTTATTAACATCTAATGTATTATTCGTTTCAAGGGTACAGGCCTGTGAAGCCTCAGTCTTACACAATTCACAGCACTCACCATTGCACACACGCTCCCCAGTGTCCATCACCCAGCTGCCCCATCCCTCCCCCGCTCCAGCAACCCTGTTTGTTTCCTGAGATTAAGACTCCCTTATGGTTTGACCATGACAGTTTTTATGACAAGTATCGGGCACCCATGTGCCTGGGTTGAGGACCTTTGCTGCAGGCCTTAAGGGCCTTGTTCTCCAAGGATGGAGGGATCTCCCTCCTGTCTCAACACACTTCCAGAACTTGCGTGCATTTCTCTCGGTGAACCCCTACTCTGGCCAGGGATTTGGGAGAGGCCTGAGAACTGGGAAAGGTGCCGGCAATGGGGAACTACTCTTAGAGGGGAGTGTGGGTCAGATGGTCTGTCCAAAGTCATGGCAGCTGCAGCTGTGGTATATTTCTCCCCTAGCTGGAATGTGGGTGCAGATTCCTGGGTGCCCACTAGTTGTAGAGCTCAATCCGGCAGGAGGAAGAACTTTAAATTCAGCAACGAAGACTGGGTAGGCTTGATGGGAGCTGATCACGGCGGGGGGAGGGGGGGGCAGCCCCTCGTGTCGCCACTCCTTTGACTGATTCAACAGAATCGCTGAGCTAGGAGAAATAAAATGCCCCGTTCTTCTCCTACCAACAAAATGGAACCCGAGAGACTTTCAATCGTTGCGTCAGTGATGTCAAATTTTTGAGGCTCCCCATAGAGAACGAGGCCGATAGCCTGCATTCTCTATCATTTCCTAATATTGCTATCCTAGTTTTAGAGATGTTCTGTACTCTGGCCCACACTCCCCTTGTGCCTGCTGGTTATCGGTTCTGATGGGTTAACTAACCACCCTCTCAGCCGCCTGATCACATCTAGTACTTGTATGACCCAAAAGACCCATTCCACACCAGTGAGGCCACTCTCTTTGCTCCACGTCATTTTAACCCTCCACCGGCCAGCCTAGCACCTGGTACGGACTCAGTAACTATTTGCTAAGTACATGAACCTCCATGCCATCCCTCTCCTGTGCTTCCACGTTCCTGCTGCCTCATCCCTGCGGTCCCCGGCACGCGCAGCTCCACCCCCCGGGGCCTGCTGGCCTCTCACCTGGCACAAGGCTCATCTTCTGGGACCTTCTACCCTGCAGCCCGCCCAGGCCACCAACGGTCATCTCTAGAGACAGAGAGCAACTGGAAGGCAGGGCGGGGCGGAGGACCCTACTGGGTGTGTCCCCCCCAGCCCCCAGCCCTGCCCCAGGGTCAGCAGAGGGCAAGGACAAGAACCCAAAGAGTTCTTGTGATTTGGCTGAAAAGCTAAAGCCGACAGGAATGCTTGCACTTATTTTGTGGTTGCAGTACAAAAAGCGTCCATTTGGAGGGACTCTCAGACAAGGAAAACCCAGCAGGCCCCAAGGAGTCAAGCACAAGAAAGCCGTCATCGAGCATTTAAAGGGGATAAAACGTTGCCGGGAAAAGATATCCGGAGGGGCCGTTTATTCTCGGGGAAAATTACCCACCCACGTAGAACGTCTCAAGATTCCAGAAATAAAACGCAAAGGTGTCATCAACAGTGAACGACTGAGCAACCATGGATTGCAATTCTGCAGCTGCTCAGTGGGGGTCCATCTGTACTAACTACGTAGACTAATAAGTCTCCTGATGCCCTCTGTGTTGAATCCCACTGAATCTCGAATTTGATCTCTTCCACGCTAAGGAGATAGGACCCATTCATTTTGTAGTATTTGTTGCTTCACTGACAAAGACAAAAAAGAATGAGACACACTAAGAATACACCTGCTCAGTATCCCTGTCCAACCACCCAGAACCCATATAGAAATCTGGTTTTGGGGACATGAGTCAGCTCCCATTTTAGGACCTATTTCTTTAACGTTCTGTTTCGTTGCTGAGACTCCCTGTGTGGCGATAAGGATGCAATTTCTGCCCCCGTAAATCCAGTAGCCTTTCATACCCATGTGTCAGGAACTCTTCAAAGTACCCTTGGAATAAAACTTAGCAAAGAGAATCTGGAGGTTTATAGGTCTGAGACGAGGAAGCAACATCTGGCCCTTGAGAAAATATCATAACTATTTCCCTACTTTTTCTCTTATACAATAAAGACAATAAACACTTCCATTAAAGTTCTATAACCTTAATGTTCTGAAAGGAAATGGGACGTGGTTGTGAGAAAAATAATATTTTCCAGGTAATGGGAGACTGAAATGGTTCTGTACAAACACAGGAGAATTTTAAGAAATACTAATTTTTTTTTCCTCATGCGAGTAATGGATACACTCGTCACACAAAAATTTAAATACATAAAAGCATAAAGAGGAAAATTTAAATCATCCATTCTTCTATTGTAAGAGGGAAGTAGTGTTGGCATATTGCTCTGTGTAGAGCTCTACTGAAATATTTACTTGTACAGAATTCATGTCTGTGAACCTGGTTTTAGATCCTGTCTTTAAAATAAGGCATGCCCTGAAGACACTTTAAAGGCCTAACATCCCACTTTACATCATAATTTCTCTAACAAATCCCTAGCTTGGGGATGTCTGTGTAGTTTAAAACTCTTCACCTCTGTAAGCAACATAGCAACTGATGGCCTTCATGCACAAATATTCGTCTGCTTTTCTGATTTTTTTCCCCCCTTCAACACTCTTAGAAGTGAACCAGAGAGAGAAAGATTATTCAAGACTCTTGACATATATTGCCAAATTACTCCCCCCAAAGTCCTACTGAAGTCTTGCCAAGGGTGTGATTGAAAAAAGTAAAAAAGTAACATTGTAATTCTGGCTTCCTTGATTGTTTTTCAGGTTGAACTTCTTGTTTTCCTGTACAGTTATTTTGGTCATTGGTGTTTCTTTTTCTTTGACTTTAGCTCCTGGTTCAAGTTCCCTACAGGGTGCCAACAAGTTTTCTTACTGGGTCAGAAGAGCTCCTTAGATGTCAACGAATGGTAAAGAGCCCTTGTTACTATTTGCTGCAAGATGCATTTAGATTTCATTCACAATATTTGTGAAACACACAAGCTTAACTTTTAAACAGTTCCATCTGTCAAACCTTTCCTTTATTTCTTCCATTTCTTTTATGCTGAGAAAATTCTTGCCCTGACATTAGCCTAAATATTCACTTATGTTTTCTTTTATTATTTTGTTTCTTTTTCCTGGGTAACTTTTAAATCCATTTGAAGTTTATTTTGGTATGCAGTGGGAGGCAAGATCTAATTTATTTTTTCTACCAAATGTTTACGCAACTTTCCCGCAGACATTTGTGGAAGGAGGCCCATCTTCTCCATTGGCTCATGTGCCTTCTGCTGCTTTATATTAGGCCATCTACTTCATCATACTCAACTCTGTTCATTCTTTCAACAAGCCTGTGCTTTAACTTGTTGTCGGTTTCCCTCATGTTTTAAAAGACAGTCTTTCCAACCAAGTGCGCAGTTTTGAGACTCAGGGCAATTTCACTCAGCTGTTTTATGTTCTTCATCTAACAAAGCTCTGCCTGTTTGTTCCTTAGTCTTCGGCTTACGAATCATTCTGCTTTAGGCTGACGGGGGTCAGGACATGCCAACCCAAAGTATGACACTGTGGCATACTGAGTATTTTAAGCTGAAGGAATCTGAGAAATGGCAGGTGCAGAAAGGACTCTCAGAACCTCCCCTGCAGCAGGCCATACGACTCTCATACGAGAAGTGCTTTCTCTACACCAGGAGGAAAGGAGCATCTTTATCTCAGAAGATGGAAAAACCCTGGGAGGCACTCAAATGAACAGCCTGTACTATGTCCCCCCGCCAGATCCCAGGTTACTTTGCTCAGCCCGTATCCTTCCGTCGTATTTTCTTATGACTCTGCACTTTTCATCAAACCTAGCACAGAATGCTCAGCTCTAACTGTTCCTTTGGTTATTTCCTTATGAAGGTTCCTAGGTCATGAAAAATTTACATTAAATAGATGTGCATTTTTTTCTTGTTACTCTTTCTGTTTTTTGTTTTTTTAAAGATTTTATTTATTCATTTGACAGACAGAGAGATCACAAGTAGGCAGAGAGGCAAGCAGAGAGAGAGGAGGAAGCCGGCTCCCCGATCCCAGGACCCTGAGATCATAACCTGAGCCGAAGGCAGAGGTTTAACTCTCTGAGCCACCCAGGCACCCCTTGTTACTCTATCTTTTGTTAAGAGAGCCCCAGTCAAGAACCTGGAAGGGTAGAAAAATATCTTTTTCTTCTCCTACAAAGTATACATCTTATAAATACAACTCAAGTTTCATTAAAAAAAAAATCTGAAAGCGATGAGCAGTTTAAAGCTATTACTTGATTCCTAATAATCTGTAAGCACAGATATGTGCCTGAGGACAAGCTCAGAACTGTAAACATTAACTAACCCCCCTTATAACCCAGCCTGATATCCACAGTTTATTGATGGGGAAGTAGAAATTTGGAGGGATAAAGGGGTACCTACTACTAGGTTACCAGCTTGGGGGGAAGGCAAGAACACAGGCAGCCAGATTCCAGTATTTATTTTTTTAAAGTAGGTTCCATGCCCAACATGGGGTCTGAACTCACGACCCCAAGATTAAGAGTCACATGGTCTCCTGACTGAGCCAGCCAGGCACCCAAGATTCTAGTGTGTTCTTAACTTCCACACTGAACTGCTTGCTTGTCATCTGCTTTCAGTCTTTGGTTATAATGTGTTTTGTTTGCATTCATCTTTTCCAAGAATTGTAGTGTACGATGGGCAGTTGTCAAACATTAAATATTTTACATTTGTATGTTCAATGGATTTTAGTCTTTACTACTTGTCCCATGTTATTAGGACTACCCCATTTCTGAAATTTTAATTTTGCATTATCTTGTAGTCCTCTTTAGCTTGCCTTTAAATGACTTTCAAGAAAGGCACGGGGGGAATGTATGTTCTGAGCCCTTACGTATTTGAGAATGGGTCCTGAGAACGGCAGTTTGGCTGGGCGAGAAATTCTAGGACAACAAACTTTGTTTCTCCAAGCTTTACAAACTGATGCTTCCCTTTCTCCTCAAATTTTGTCCTGCACAAAATAAGAAGTCTAATGCCAAACTGATTATTGTTTTCTTCTATGTAACCTATATATCCTGTAGGAAAAGTATTTGTTTGCTTTGTGATTAAGAATGTTCTAGAATGAAAACAACAACAAAAAGAATGTTCTAGAATGGATAAATCATTAAATTCTATACCTGAAACTAATATTACACTCTATGTTCACTAACTGGAATTTAAATAAAAAATTGAAGAAAAAAAAAAAAGAATGTTCCAGAATATTCCTAACTGTAGATTTCCTTCCATTAATTATGCTGAGATAGGGTATAATCCCTTTAGTTTGAATGCTTCATAAATTTGTTCCTATTGTATGGAATTACTGCTTCCTGTTTCAATTTTTCTCCTTTCATCCTTGGGATAACACTATGATTCTCCAGTCATCTGTCTTCCATTTTATTATCCTAGCTCTCATTCATTTTGTCCTTTTGCCTGCATTCTGGAAGAGCTCCTCATGATTTTATTTTCTACAATGCCACCTCTGCTCTTTACTGTTCCACGATTATTTTAATCATGTCAGTACAATTTGTTTACAGGCATTTTTTAATTCCCCACCTCCCTTCATTTTGTCTAGCTCTTTGTATATATCCCTGTTATTAAAAAAAAAAAAAGTCT